>CAXKWD010000007.1:140707241-141012241 GCA_964059195.1 Ectobius pallidus
CACTCCTTGGTACTATGATACTGAGGCTATTGTTATCCCAAAAATCTCTACATCCAAGTTTCCAAAACACTCAATTGACATTCAGGAATGGAATATTCCCCCCAATCTGCAATTAGCAGATCTGCAGTTTAATAAACCTAAATATGTTGACCTGCTCTTGGGAGTTGAAATCTTTTCCCAAATCATAGTTCCTGGTCAGATATCTGCCCCCAACTATCCCACCATTCAGAATTCCAAGCTAGGCTGGTATTTTTCAGGCAAATTGCCTCCTTCTCCTTCTTCCCAACGTCGTCATAATCTTTTGACTCATTGCAAGAAGCGATTCACTCAGAATAAGTCTCCCATATTTAACCCTGCTAATTCCGGGGAAACCTTTGCCAATTATTCAGCCTTCTTAACTTCTGATGAAGATGTTAGTAATCAACTCACTAAATTTTGGGAGTTAGAGAAGGTTTCTAATTGTGCTCCTTTTCCTGACGAGTCCTTCTGTGAGAAGCATTTCTTAGACACTACTCAGAGAGATTCTGATGGGAGGTATATTGTGAAGCTTCCCTTTCGGGTTGCCCCAGAGACTTTGGGCACTACTAAAGCCCAAGCTTTAAAAAGGTTTCATTCTTTGGAGAAGCGAGTATCTTCTAATCCCTCTCTCAATTTAGAGAATTGCAAGTTTATGTCTGAATATGAAGAACTGGGTCATATGGAACCTGCTATTGAGGATTGTACTGCTAAGTACGAATATGTAATTCCTCATCACCCTGTATTTAAGCCATCCAGCACTACCACTAAGTTGAGGGTAGTGTTCGATGCTTCGGCGAATAGAGTTGCTGACATCCAAGAAACTACTTCTATTGATTCTTGGTCGCATGTTATTTCTAAAGACAATCCTGCTTCCATTACGTCTGATAATGGTAGTAATTTCATTGGTGCTAAGGTTGACTTACAGAATCTTGTCAAGCTACTTCAATCTAATGATTATCAATCTATTATTCAGGATGCCACTTCTCACCTGCGTATTAAATGGAATTTCCTACCTCCTCATTCGCCACATATGGGAGGTCTTCATGAAGCTGCTGTTCGTTCGATGAAAATTCATCTTAATAGGATGGCACCTTCTTTTAATTTTGACTATGAAGAGATGTCTACTCTTCTCATTCAGATAGAGTCTCTATTGAATTCACGCCCTCTTACCACCCTGTACGAGGACGTCAATGACTCTACTTTTATTACTCCTGGCCATTTCCTCATTGGAAAGGCTATTATATCTTTGCCTAGTCCAGATCTTTCTGGCGGGTATACTCTCCGTTCCCGTTGGAACAATCTTAATCATTTAGTGACCTGTATTTGGAAGAGATGGTCATCTGATTATCTCCATTCGCTTCAAAGGAAGTCTAAATGGACTAGAACTATGCCTAATGTGTCAATAGGCACTCCAGTCTTAGTAATGGAAGACAACGTTCCTCCTTTGAGATGGATTATGGGTGTTATTGAAAAGGTTCATCCTGGTCCTGATTCCCTTGTCAGGGTGGTTACTGTTCGTACCCCCTCATGTTCGTACAGGTTCATTTAAGAGGCCAATTGTTAAATTGGCACCTTTTCCTATCCATGACTCAGAAGACTAGATAGTTAGTCTTTGTCTTCTAGGTACCTAATGTATTCTTAGTTATTGTTATTTTATCAATATTTGTTTTGTGTTTTTTGTCGTTTTTGTCTTTCTCAAGGTCAAACATAACTTCGCATTCTAGTTAGATTATTCCACAAGTGGAATAATCGCGGGCAATATGTTCAGTTATGTTTGATACTTGAGATTTGACGGAGTTTTTTATTTTCTTGGCCTTCTATAATAATCTTTTAATAATTATTCTTGTCTTTTTTCGGCCTTGGTAAGATTTTATTCAATGTTAATTTTTCTCACGGCCTTCTAGTAATTATTATTTTTATTGTCAAAATACAATCTTTTGTCTTTATTTGCTTAATCGTTGTTATCTTCGTCCAATGGGATTGATTCTTTAGTATTGTTACAAGTCATTGTTTTCAATTCAAAACTTACTTCTTCATTATTCTTCCTTCGTTGTCTATTGTGTAATCCTCTGAAAGGATTTTCAATTCTCTCTGGATGCAGCTAGCAGCAGCTAATAATACTTATTCGTCTTGGAATCTGTTTACAACGATTCAAGGATTTATCAACATTAATTTTATCTGCACAGAAGCAGTTCTAATTATTATTCGCCGCAAAATGGTGAATTTCTTCTACGTCGCTGCTAAGCTTATCTACTAGCTTTAATATTACTTGATTGGACTTCAGGATTATTTCCTGTAGTGATATTCGTTACAAGAAGGAGTTATTTCACAAGTGAGTGTTTAAAAGATTTTAACATTCATAAATATTTGAATATTGCTTTGATGCTACACAACGCAAATTAATTTATTGACATTAGTATTGCGTTTGTGACTTGAGATTAAAAGACATTTCAAGATTAACTGTAAATCAATTTTATAGCATACAATTGCTATATGTATATGCTTAATTAATAATTACAAGTTCTCGACGTATCAAGTCGAGTGGTCCTCTGGAATTTTAAATAAATCTGTATTGAAACCAACAAGGTTTTTTATTGGGCGGATTCAATCATCTCAGCTTTAGAAGATCGTCAAGACATCAAACAAGAATTAGTGAGTGATTGTGCTTAAGAAGAATTCAGTGTCGTGTTACATCGCCTATGGTTTTTGTTTTCTTGTAAACCTATTATTTTATTTTCTATCGGAATGTATGGCGTGCATTTTGATTTTAATCAGCCCTAATTATCTATCATACAGTCCGCTGAGATGCACGTTCTACAATAATATATAATAGTTATTTATTTAAATTACATTTACAAACTTATGTACGAATACAAATAAAATTACAAAAATACACAAATAAACAAACAAAAACATTTACAAATTTCAAAATGAAAGTACAATACTTTTTAAGAAAAGAAAAAGAAAGAAAAGAACCAAATATTTATTTAGAAATACACCCGAATGAGCAAACTGCTCGTGCTCCGGTGTAGATTCAGAACATCAGAGTGGAGAAAGAGGAGAAACAAAAAACAAAGTGAGAAAGAATGACACACTTATAAAAAAGGTGAAAAATGTTAAACATAGCTAGAAAAAAAAGACAAATTTATAAAAAGGAGACAAAAAATATTCAACACAAAATACATACAATAAATAATAATAAAAATAAATTACTTAAAGCTAATAAAATTACAAAAAATGTTTTACATACTTATTAAATTTAAAATTGGGGTAAACTGCGAGATCGGGGTATCTACTGATCATAGTTATTAAGTTAGTGATATGAAGTTATCCATATTTTGAATTAAACCAAAATATATGTAGGTTAATTATATAATTCAATATATATATCAGGAAAAATTTATATTTCTTACAATAAAATCTATCCTGTATGGGAATCGAACTCTATTTTTCAGCATTATACGCTGCATCTTACAGACCACTGGAGAATTGAGCTAGTGACAACTGGAGAACATTTTAATAAGAGCTTCTCCAGTAAAGAAAAAAGCCATTCACGTTGACAAGAAACTCCAGCCCTTTCGAATTGCAGTATAGTCGAAAGACGGCAGTGAGCAGAGACTGGACAGTTGATCATATCACTTTATTGAAAATTTATATAACTATTACTTCTTTTATCTACTAGTACTGTTATAACATTTTTCATATTAAACTTTAAAATTTGGATAGAACTTAATTTCTTTGTTTTTTTACTAAAATTTGAACAAATAAATTGTTATGTATTATTATTGTATTACCTCGTACCTTTGTATTGTAAATAGAACATGTTCTAACCTTTTATACATAATATTTTGTCATACTTCTCCAAATTATGTATTGTTTAAGTAATTATTTAGTATAAGTTTTTCTAATATATTGAACTGAACCACCCCCGAACACAAGCTCTGCTTCTTCGGGTGGTGTATCAACTTTTGTATGTATTTTTCGTGTAATTTGGAACAATAAATTGTAATAATAAATTGTAAATTGGGGTTCATTGACTGGATATAAAAGACCGCTTTTAAGGAAAGGACTATTATTTTGTATGCATACCAAAACCGGAAAATAGCAGTATAGTAATTTTATAGTAAATAATATCTGTATTATACGACTGACGATTCATTATCAAATTTACAATGAGAGTATTACTAATACTAGGCCTAGTAAGCATTTAGTTTTATTTTTTATTCAAATACAACATGTGAAAATTATTTAATAAATTTTGATATTTATTGAATCTTGCGTTTGTCCGACAAGTTAATGAAAATAACTTATCAAACAAGTTTATTTAATATTTCCTTTATATTGGTTATCAAATTATAATTTTATCAATAAAATTAAACGTTTGAAATGTTATGTTAATTCATACAAAGTTACTGTGGTACAGTACTAAGAATAACTATAAGCTACTGTGTATGAGCGAAAGTTCAATGAGTCTTTGTCGCAGGCACAAGTACTTGTAAGGGGAAAAAAGGATGGCCAGTGACTGGAGTTGTTTTCGGAAACTCACCACTCTTTCTGCCTAGACCATAGTTAGATTTTGGGAGCAATAAAATTAACTGAGCTCACATGGCAACATTTTAATACGATAGTAAGTGTAACCCTTCTTCTAAACTCTTAGAACATTCTAAGGAATTCTAATTATTCTAAGGAACATTCTAATTATTCTAAGGCATTCTTTAAAGGAGATATGTGCTATTCTTTAACATGGCTGAAATCTGACGCTTGTTATATAAACTACATGCTTTTTTACTTAAAGAAGATAAACATAATCTTCCGACCATTAGGGGTTTTCGCAACAGCTATCAAATTTACGCCCTAAAAATATATTTCAAAGCGTAAAAATCTAAACGTTCTTGCAACTACTCAAGACTCAAACTATACATCATCCCTTAGTACATCATTATTTTCAGCAGGGATAAAGTTTACTAAAGAAAGAGGATGATCAAACGTTTGGAGGAATTTTTTTCGACCTGGCAGATACTGTAATTACCTGAATAATAAAATCATTAAAATGAAGATTAGAAGAGTATAGACATAGAAAAAAGTCTCGACAGTGTTTGTCATATCTGCTTAGAAACACAAGCGCACCATAAAAATAATAAGAAATAGATGCAGCGACGTATCTACCCAGGGCATCTTAAGTGGATTAGGTAGTTTCAAATCATTAGTATATTATAGGCTAGAGAATTGAAAACAAATAACGAAGCTTATTTATTCGATGATAATAATAATAATAAAGTAGATAGGATAGGTTTAGCATAGTGGAGATGAGGCAGGCCTATATGATTGCTAATAAATATGACAATGAATACTGCAGAATGAATGTGTCCACTTTGCATTTCAAAAGTATATGCGAAACACATCATTGTTTAATGTGAAGCAAGTCAACACTGGAGATAAATTTTATTTAAAAAAAAAATATTTAAAACAATAGTAATTCAAGAAAGGTAACAAGTTCAAAATTATAAGGGACTGTCAAAAATTCAGACAATTCAAACAAAAACTGCTTGGATACCAGCTCACTCAGAATTATCGCTTTGTACGTATATATTAGCTCTAATTGGCAAAGGATGTAGGCCTACATAATCTAAAAACGCCTTAAAACTAGATTTAATTGTTATTATTATTTTATTAGTAATTTTACTCTAATTATAATAATTATTATTCTTATAATTCCATATCATAATTTTAGTGTCAGTGCTATTTTTTTTGTACTTTTCTTCTTGTAATACTTTTGTATTCTAGTTGGAGATTTTGGAATCCTGGTAGAGAAGAAAATAAGATCTGATGGTCTTATCTCTTTCAGACTAAATAAATAAATTATTGTAAAGAAAAACATGTTAGAATATAGTCTACTTCATATCAATAAATTCTTTAAGGATTTTGATATAACTTTAATATACTATGCTTCTGTAGTGGTGCAAATATTTGATCAACTGTACTTAAAAGTAAACGTATATTTTTAACCAGATTATTAAAAGATTAACCATTAAATGCATAAATTATCTTATAGGATACAATAATTTACCTTAAATTTGTAATAAAATAACGGAAAATAACTCTATAAGAAATTTAAAATGAATGTAAAACTTACAGACAGGGTACAAGAAATAAACTATTGGCCAAATCATTAAGTTAACTGTTTTCTATGAAGTCTGGCACGGATTTATAATTCGCGTGAGAAATTGAGTCTCGTGCATTATCTTAAGGCAACTCGGCTGAATGTGGTAGCCTTAACCTAAAAAAAAGCTGCTGATCTAAGAGGTATTTTAAGGGGTCAAGAATTTAAGAAATGGTGCTCGCTTCATACACATGGCAAAGGTGTAAAGTTATATGAAGATTGCCCTCCAGCCAACAAATGGTTGGTAAATCAAAAAGGGCTAACTAGTTCCGAGTGGCGAGATGCTATTAAGTTGCAAGCAAATGTTGCTCCAGTACGTGCCCTCCATGGACGAAGTCAGAACGGCAACCACTGTAGGCACTGCAGTGAGGTAGAAACTTTGGCACACGTTCTAGGCTTTTGTCATCATGGGGAGCTTCTAAGGAACACTCGCCATCATCAAATAAGGAGCAAGATAGCGGCTGCCTTGAAACTGCAGAATTATGACGTTTACGAGGAGGTGCACTGCATTGCCATGGATGGAGAAACACGAAGAGCAGACATCATTGCAATAGACAAAAACCGATCAACTGGTTTAATAGTAGACCCTACAGTCCGCTTTGAGACTGAAGAAGATCAACCTGCAGCAGTTGATAATGAAAAAAAGAAGATATACGAACCAACCATTGAGTACTTCAAGAACAAATATGATTTGAAAAATGTTGAAGTCATTGGACTAATGGTTGGTAGTAGGGGAACAATAACAAAGTTCTTTATTTCCTTCTGTAAACGTTTCTCATTGTCACAAAATCTGTACAATGAAGTGGCGTTATTATCACTTAAGGGATCCATCCAAATCTTAAGAAACCACCTGTACAATAACAACAATTAAGCTGGACAGATTTCCTTTTTTTTCAAGTTTAATGGTTTTTACTACTGATTATTTGAATTTTCCTGTCATTATGTTTATGATCTTACTGAAAGCTTGTAATTTTTGTGTATACTTTGTTGAAAGATATTCTTTGTCTGCAAGGCAATCTGCGTTGTGCAGAAAGACTACAAAATAAAAAAATAAAATAACAATTAACATTGACATACATTCTCCGACTAGGGATTGCCTGAATAGGCAAAGTATACCGTACATGTAGCTAATATAGAATTACAATTTTTTGAGGTATGCTAACACTAATCCTAATACATTTTTATCCTATAAAAATTTTACGGTGTAATAGATTTCACATTGATATCCTGGGCGACGTGCCCAGACATATGTGAAAATACAACCAGACTCCATACGGACTGTGTTATAAATTGTCTCGTCGATTTCGTTTCGCTTTATTTCCCTCCCCGCTGGCTGTCCTTTTCCCTGGACTGCACTGACCTGGAAGCAAATCTGGCTGTCTGGACTACGGGTGTGTTATTCTATCACAAATATATTACAAGAAATCTGTTGTCAATGCCGATGAAATCTCTCCTCCTTGCACAGAATAAAGAAATATTTCTCTATACGTGAACTCTGTCTACGAATAAAATCCGTTCTTCTTGCTCTCTTTCACAGGCACTTCAACTGCATAGGAAAGCAAGGAAAACACATGATTGAGAAACAATGTTATATGGTTGCAGGAAATAAATTAGCTGCGAAGACGACTAACGGTATTTAATACACTCTGAAAAGTGCACAATCATCAGGGCCCGGATTCTAATGACATGTCATCTTTTTATTGATGATGCATAGACATTGCCAACTTGTGGATGGATCCTAATCATGCCCTCTAGATTACAGAAATGCATTTAGGTCATTTTTTTGTCATTTTATGCAATTTTATATTTTTAGGGCATTTATTTCAATTTTAGGTCATTATTTAGTCATTTTCATGTCATTTGCTTCCTTATTTAGTAATTTTCATGTATTTACATTAAGTGTATTAACTTTTTTTTTTCGTCGCTAGCGGTGCTGTCTTTCAAGTGTTATATTACTATTGCTATTAGACTGACTTGGCACCAAAGTCTGCCACCTGCTTGGATTTGAGAGTGCAAACTACTGTTTACCCTCAGTAAACAACAATATAATCCGGCAGACCACAAAAGGATGTGCCGAATTTTGATTCACCAGTGCCTCAAATAATGCCAGTATAAATTTCCGTGAGAAAAGAACATTGACAACATTACAGTTATTTACAGATTTTACAATTCTAGAGGGATAAGGAAAAAGCGAATAAGTCAAAATTCTAAAGTTTTAAGGGAGACAAATAACGATTTATTTCCACAGCATTTTTACAATATTTAGATCCGTCCTCCCAGATATTTTTACATAGTATAAGATACTGTGTAAAAATATCTGGGTGGACTGATCTAAATATTGTTAAAATGCTGTGGAAATAATTTGTTTTTTATCATTCCTGAAACTTTGGAATTTTGACTTATTCACTTTTTCCCTATCACTCTAGAATTATGTACAAACTAGTCTATAACTTTGTGTGTACAATAATAATTTTTATAAATAAAATATTAGTTTTAGGTCATTTTTTATAATTATTAAGTCATTTTCTTTACAATTCAGAGTCATTTTATAGGTCTTTTTCAAACAATTTTAGGTCATCAGAATCCGGGCCCTGATAATCATCAACATAATTAACCAAGCTCTAGTTTGGTAACACTCTTTTTAGACAGTGGAGTGAGCAGATGTTGTCCGCTCTAGAACCGGTGTAAAGGAAGCAATTATATCTGTCTCACTCTTACGAAGATATGAGTAATGCGTTAGAATGAGACAGACATACTTATTTACTTCCGGGCCGGTTCTAAAGCGGACAGTATCTACCTATCCCACTGACTCAAAAGATTGTGACCAAAGTATAGCTGAGAATTTTCTTGTATCCTCCTCGGCCCCAAGATCAAATTAGGACAGTAGGACAGTCGAAATACAACGAATTTGAAGAATAATTCTAAAAATAAAATTGTATTCTGTTGATTCATGTCTGATGTTATTGACCAACACAATACCGGTATTCAAGAGATTTTGATTTTTAGGGGGGTTGTAGGGGGTTTAAGGGGTGGTATCATATAATATGATACCTTGGGTTTATATCAAGTTTTACGACTTTTTTTAATTCAACCATCCATACATAGTAGATAAAAATAGAAAAAAATATGAGCATGTAGTGCATAATTTATCAATATGATACCACCGGCCGTCATCACTTTGACATGATCACAGAGCGAGAAAAAATGAAACCCGAGGTATCATAATTATATGATACCCAGGAGCCGAGGAGGGTATAGTTAGATCAACAGTGAAGAACTTATAAGTTAAATGTGAGATATTCTTACGTAATATTTTCATTCGCCACTCATCGGCGATAGCAATAGGTTCTGTTGCAATATATTAATTATTTATAAGTTATAACCTATCACTTTTTAAAGCAAAGGAAAGTAAATTTCAGCCCAGCATAAGGAATTACTCCGAAAACCCAACCACATATTTTATTACTTATTTATTCATTTATACGTTTATTTTTAGAATATTTATTTTAGCTGGCAGAGTTAAGAACGTCAGGCCTTCTCTTCTACGCAAGAATTCTAAAATTACAACGAATACAAAACTATGAAGAAAGATGAAGATGGAGATGGATATTGTTATAATATTGGTAATTTTGATACTGCACCTAACTGTTGTTATATCTAACATTAAGATTTATAGCACATGAGTTTGAAACAAAAACTAGAAGTTTTACCAAAAATATAAATTTGTATATGCTACTTTGTAACATTTCCTTAGTGAAGATGACAACCAAACTATAAACACAAATGTAGGCATACAGTTAAAATTGTGCTCTGAAGTATATGAATGCTTCTGCTTCCTAAATAGGCCTAACCAACTTCCTCTTGAAAAGTGCAGACTACAATTTCATGGTTGACTAGGCATCTGATATCTGTCTAAAACTCAAATTGAAAGATGGAAAGAGACTGTTATGTCTTGTCATGCATTTTCCACTGAAAGTAGTTATTCAATGCATAATTTTCTTGTTTCGATTGAAAACTGACAGCAGCGAACACAGAATCTATAATATTATATTTTTCCGATGTTCGGTGCCCCGAAGCATTTTCATTGACTCTCGTGGACAGCCTATCAGAGGCCGAACTGCTAAAAACCGATAAATGAATCGTTTACTGGGTCATTACATACCCGTAAGGTATCAATTTACGATACCGTTGTGTTATAGGTACTTTGGCTAAAATATTAAAATCAAAATGTTATATTTTAAAGCCTAACAGAACGTTTCGTTTCGATATATCGATCCAAAGCGCCTTGGGAGATTCATTCAATTAACAGTAGGCCTACATAACAATGAAACGGCTGATAAACGATGATGGTCAATTTTGAAGCTAAAATTAATGTTAGCCTTACACTAAACTTTGATGTGAATAGTCTATATTTAATAAATGCCTGCTTTTATGCAGTTCATAAACTCTTACCTTCTTGTCTTCGGTCCAGAAATGTAAAAATACAAATTTATAAGAAAATTATTTATTTATTTATTTTATTCTGCCAACTACAGGAATAAATCCCAATTACAGTTGGCGTAGTTTCGCCAATACATGTTGTACAGTATAAAAATACAATACAATAAATGAACGAATGTGTGAGGATAAAGAAAAAAAATACATAAATGATTTACAATAACTACAATTAATTTAACAAGACAATATAAAAATTAAGCCAAATCATATGGAACATATAACAGTTTATGAAGAAGTCCTATGTACTGATTCAAGGACAAGTCAAAATCCAGAAGAGCATTTTGAAGTGATAGAGAATTATATCGTTTACACATTTGAACGAAAGATGAACATTCTAATATTTTTTACCTAATGACAGGAATATAAAACAATTCCCTATTCCTTAAATTTAATTGCACTACATTAAATTTAATATTTTTAAAAGTTCATTACTATCAATTTTACCATTGATAATTTTATATAAGAATAACTGTTGCGCTACCAACCTTCTACCAATTAAAGTAACAAATTTAAATTAATTTAATAAAGTATTATAAGAAATTCTATCAATTAAAGCTGATCTGTCATATTTTTTTATTATCCTGGCGGTTGTAATATATGGATGTGAGACATGGTAGCTTACTCTTCGGGAAGAACATAATCTGAGAATATTCGAAAACAGGGTGCTTAAGAAAATATTGGGCCTAAGAGAGATGAAAATGGGGACTGGAAAAAAATTGCATAACGACGAGCCTCATAACCTGTACTCGTCACCGGATATAGTAAGGGTAATTAAATCACGGAGGATGAAGTGGGCTGGACATGTTACGCGCATGGGGGAGGAAAGACATGTCTAAGAAATGTTGACTGGGAAACCCGAAGGGAAAAAACCACTTGGAAGACCTAGACGTAGATGGGAGGACAATATTAGGATAGATTTAAGGGAAGTAGGATTTTCGAGGGATGGTTGGATGGAGTTAGCACAGGTAAGCGCGGCAATTCGGGTTCCACAAAATAGATAATATTCCTTTAGCCTGCTTAGCAATTGTCTGTTGCCATTGAGTAAGTTGTAAGTGAGTAAGTAAGCCTATATTTAATTTTAAAGACTTCTTACTTATTTATATTCCAGTATTAATGTATTCGCTGACAGATGAATTACAGTTTAAAGGTCGTTTCGCTGTTCTATCTTACTATAACCTATACGGCCGTACTGAAGCTTTAATCTACATGTTCAGTGAATCATAGACAAACGTCATTAATTACCGGTGAATTCTGTGAAACCGGCGTAAACGTTTAAGCATTTTGTATATTATCATGTGATTAACGGAAATCGCACCCAAACGGATATGCTATGATCCAGCTTTCTGTAGCATAGTTTTTAGTGGGTATGCAATTATAAATGACTGTATAATGGTGAGCTTAATAGCTAAATCCCAGTCTTTCTTGCTTTTGTCAAAACGTTTCGCATGGGTTGCTAGTTAATGGAATATGTACTGCGTAAACAGTTCAATTCCTCACTCAAAATCAGAAACTCCAAAATTTAAAATAAAATTTATGATGTAAATAAACTTATAGTGGCTCAATTCACTGTCGTATAAGAGTTATGGTTCGAAACCGGAGAAGGGCGACAACTTTTTGGAAGAAAATCATCTTTAGCTTGATCCCACCAAGAAGTTTAATGTGGGTACTTAAACTGAGATTTTGTGGCTAATTAATTACTCTAATTCCAATTATCTCTCTCAGCAAAATTTGTCTGTGTTTGTTCCACCAGTTAAATCTTAGTTTGTTATGAAGTGACTCTAATAAGGATAGATCTAGCCCACTGCAATGGCTTTAGAACTACAAGATACGAGTATGTATAACGGAATACGCAAGGTTGGAAAGGGTGTAAGATGACGATGGCAAAAGGCTTCGGTTCAGCAATAACAGAGAGATGACGAAAACTGAACCTTGCAGATCCGGATTTCGACCAGTATACTTTGTTCCAGTGAGTTCTCTAACCATGACTTAAAAGCTCGAAAGCAGTTATTTACATGATACCTGCCGAGAAAGACTACAAATCTTCAACTTTTTATTTTGGTTCAGGTTCTGACTATAATTAAAGTCCCTGCTTTAAGATATACATTGAAAAGAAAACCATAATCTTATACTGAATAATCTTTAGTTTCAACAGCATATTAAATGACGGAATCCGTTTATTTCTAACTTACATAGCGATCAAATCAAAATATTGTAACCTAGTCTGTTGCAAAATAGGTTGGCCTATAAGAAAAAAGTGTTGTCGTTATAGACTGGATGCTAGGTATTAAAAACTTCAAAATAGTCAGGCAAAAAGATACCAAATACATTGAAAATAGGCCCTCAAATAGGCACTATCTTTTAACCTTGTATTAAACCACCTATTTAAAAGTGTATTGTCCATGCCAAAATGGCTTTGTAAGCCCTTGCGAATCTACACCTAGATAAGGTAAGACTATAGTGATTTCAAGTCTGATGTGTAGAGTGCAGATGTCATACATTTTCCTTTCATTTTAGGCTAAGCATTGATTTAAATTTGAATTGAACTTTATATTACTTACTTTGTATGTCATATATTGGCATATTTAGGTTATTTTCACAGTTTAGATCATATTGTGCATATCTCTTGGATTTAGGGTAAAATTCCGGACACAATATTGTATTTAGAAGCGTTAAATGGTTTATATTTTGAAAAAATAATGCATTCCGATAATGTGCAAAATCCTTGACATTTAAACGTAACGTCTTGTGGCTGTGGAGGGATACGATACAAGATTATTTTGACTGACAACCGAAAATAGTCACCCTTGAGGATTTGAAGAGCGCCTTGTAATGTATTGCAATACTATAGCTTTACGAGAGTAAACAAGACTTTAATTTAAAGTTATAATGATCTGATTTAATATTAAAAAATTGAGACATTTTATGTGATTCATTAAAGACATTTTTTTTTTTTATGTTCAGATGCATATTTCTGAGTTTTTAAAATCATAATCAACTGGATCCAACTCATGAGAATGTACGATATTACCTGGAAAAAAAACCTTCTATATGTTTATATACAAGTTGAGAAACCATATTATAAAGAAGAGAGAGTTAAAATTCCAAATTCTTTAACTAAGGGCCGCCACATGGGGGGAGGGACTGCTGTACCCAAAGGGGCCCGGCTCGATTCCGGTGATGAAAAATAATTTTATGGAATTTTCGGGTTGAAAACTGAAAGTTATTTTGTATTATGTTTTAAAGTTATTATGTTTGTAACCTCTTTAGGCCTACTTTTATTTTCATTTTCAACAATTGGTATAATATAATACTGCTGTAATGTTTTAGTTTTTTTCCCTTTCCTTTTTGAATATTTACAGTCCTTATTTACTTTATTCTTGGTTCCAGTAGACTAGTTCTTGAAATTGTTTTGATTGTGATAAAAACACAATACATTCATTTTAAAGCAGTGTCATGTTTTGTATTTAGACGTTTCAACACAATGATTTATTAATCATGATAAACATATTTTAGAACAAAAAATAATACAATTAAAAAGCCTAGTAATAAAAAAAATGTTGGAAATATGGTTTCTGGTATCATTTGATAACTAACGACCAACATAACATAAGTTTATGGTGTTTTCACCAATCAATATGGCCAGAGCAAACTATCCTTTCTTAATCATTTAAAGCAGACAACTGAAAGAGAATGGTCGGCGATCGATGAGGGGCCCACGACCAGTAAATGGTCCTGGGCCCGACCGAGATATGGCGGCCCTGCCTTCATGAGAGATAATACAACGCATTCATAAAACTAGTTATTGTACATATTAACTGCCATGTATTATTAGCAATTTAAAATCAGGCAACAAGAATTAGGGAAAATTATTTTTGCTGTAGAGGACTCTAGTGCTGATCCATGAAATAATATTAAGAAATTATAAAGGTGTCTGAAAAAAATAAAATACAGGCAATTTGCCTAATATCCTGTCTCCAGCTATCAAAACTTCAAAACTGACTTATATGAAAACGGGAAGTTCGAAATGTTATGCGAATTCTGTATGCATCCATGTGATATGTTATGGGTTGGGTGAGATAGAAAGAAAATCGTAATATGGTGCTGCTGGAATGAGGTTAGGCCTGAACTGAAGTTAATTTAAATATATCCCATTAAAACGCGCACACGCTGCTCTATTAGATAGAGGTGTTGGGTTTCCCATCAAAAGCCACATCGTCCAGCGGACCAGTCGGTTAATTATGCAGCCCACGGGGTCACTTTACAGTTGCAAAATGCGCTATCTCCATCCATCCTAATGACGTTTACACGCAAACACAGCCATGTTGTCTAGTTAACTCAATAATGCCGTTAATAAGCTAACAAAGCAGGATCAGCCAATAAGAAGACGAGGAAGGCAAGCTCATAAGGTTAGCTAAGTTAGGTGTTGATTTGTATACAGTCGTATACAGTTTCGGAATTTTTGTACTTTTGGGTTAATTTCATCGCACGTTACAATTTTCCGATCAATATCTTACTTTGGCGTTAACAGAAAAATAACCATTTAAATATTTTCCTGATATTACCATAGGTCATGTAAGGAGAGATCCGGATTGCATCGATATATTTATCGATTTCATCTTGAGAGAATCCGAATCTCGAGGTACATTTGCAACTATTTAGCGAATACTCACAGAATTAAGTATGTAATGAATATAATTAAAAACTCGAAAATGAATAAATCAAATCGGTATTTGTGTCAATGTAAGCGATATAGGTAGTCTATGACGGGACAATCGATATTATATCGGTGTCCCGCCTTCGGCTATAGTCGATTTTCGTGCGACTTTCCACTCGATCAGCTGTTATATTTTTTAGACACTCAAACACACACACACACATGCTTCTTGAAATTGTATTTTTTTATTCAGGGAACCTCAAAACATGTATTTATGTTAAAAACTCAAATTCGAATTTCGGGATCGAACACAATACTTCTATAAAAAATAAATGAAATGGAACTATGGAAGAAAATAAAATAAGTTTGCATAGGGTTCAAAATAGGTTCTCTTATTATATTAATTTGCTCCTTATATCTAACCCGTTAGTTTCTAGCGGGATTTCTAGATTCATAATTTAAATTAAGCCCCCCGACGGGCCTCAGAACAATGTTGTTCTGTTTATCCCTTGTGTAACACTGTTGATCATTACAAAGTGACTCATGAGGTGAAATAATTGTTTCGTCACACTTCTGTGGTAGGCTCTACTACAAAATAAATACAGCTGCATTCATTTATTCAACTGTCCGAATTGGGTCAAAGTGTCTGCGGATCGTAAAAAGTCTTAGATAAAGAGAAGAAGAGGAGAAATAATTCTCCTCGTTACCCCAGCACGGATGAAATTTTAAATACAGAACTCAACAAACAATTACCATCAGAAACTCTGCGGAGTTCCAGTTCAAACATACATGATCGTTAAAGGGGAGGCTACAAGGCCACATTACAAACTCCAGGCATAAATATTTAAAGTGACACGTATACCCACGTGGTTAAGTTTGAAAAGTGTATAGCTTTTACCAAATTTAAAGTAGATCTCACGAAACAGACAATTATCCAGGCTCTTCGGGAATATTAAACCTCATAATTATTAGCGTAAAACATAACAATTTGGAGAAATTCAGGGTTGAAGTCAATTCTTTAAAATATTTACAAAGTTTGCGTGTCCACATACACAATGTGACTACTTTTGCTTGCTTTTAAGTCTGGGTATGACATTTAAGATTAGTTTTCTTAGTGATTAAATTGATTGAATATTTGACGCAGAACCACAGGGTTTTGGGATCAAACCCGGTTGACAGATTACTCGGAGCAGTACAGAAAATTTGGCATGGGTTCTCCGGAATACGTAAGGCCATGAATTCCAATTAGGCTTGACAAAGAACCTCCATAACCAAAATTATACCATCCGAACAAAAGCGCCATATTACCGATCCAATAAAACAGATTCCACATACAAACCTTTAAAAAAAACTCTGCAGAGAGTCGTCGTTACTCGATATTCGATTCAATGTGTCGGTATTCTGATTTAGCATTTTACATTTGTACTATGTCGATTATGTGAAATAATTTACGGCCCATACTCCATTGAATTCGTGTTTTCGTCGGATGATGACACACATCAAGATACAAGATACAAGATGTTTATTCACCATTTACATTTGTATTACATGTCTTGGTTTCGTCCTCATATTTACTTACAAATAAAACTTAAAATTAAAATTAAAAATTACAAATAGAAATTAAAATTAAAATTACAAAAGAATTAAAAAAGGTTAAAATGACAGACCAACCACATTACAGTCTTTGAATTCTTCTATGCTGTAAAATACTTTATCCCTGATCCATGTGTCTAATGATTTTTTAAATTTAATTACAGATACAGTGAAAGCTTCTTTAGGTAGTTTGTTAAATAACTCTGGGCCTATATATTTATAACTGTTATGCACTTTAGAGAGTCTGTAATATGGCATATCTATATTGTGTCTATGTCTAGTGTTATAAGAGTGCACTGTCTGTCTAAGACGGGTTTCATCCAAATTTTCTTTCATATTATTCAGACATTGGTAAATGTACAATCCGGGTAATGTGGTGATATTCAATTCTTTAAAAGAATCTCTACATGATTCCCTGGGACCTAATCCAATTATGCATCTAATGGCCTTTTTTTGCCATTTAAATACAGTTTTGGCTCCTATAGAGTTGCCCCAAAGTAGTGTGCCATATTGTAGATGGGAGTGGAAGAAAGCATAATATGCATAGAGCATAAAAAGGTAAAGGAGGTAAAGGAAAAAAAAATTAATAGGAATTATGGGTAATGAGAATTTAATATACAGTTCGATTAAAAGTGTAGAATTGTATCATTATAACCAACTTACTTTACATTGCTCACATTGTATCCAAGACACGACCTGAATGGCTAGATGCAAGAGTAAAAACTTCAAGTCTCTCTCTATACACAACTAATAGGCTCCAAACGAAGAGGATGATGTGGATTTAATATTATACAAATTGTATCACAAAAGTCAAGTCTTTGATTACATTCTCAAGTCTAAGTAGGTATATCACAAAATTCTAAGTCCGACATATAACTTAAATTATGTGCTACTTTGATCACTCGACGCTGAAGGATCTTCAGCTATGTCAATTTTATACATGCTGCACATACAGTATCTTATTTATTTATTTAGAAAATAATCTTGTAGAGCACAAGGCATACGATTCGTCATACAAAATAAAATTATACATAATTACTAGACTTCGGACTTTTAGGTCGCGAAAAATGCTGTTTTAGGTACCTAAAATAGGCTCTAAAAATTGGAAAATAGGTTCTAAAAATCGTAAAATAGTCTCTTATAAAATCGTTAAGTTGCCAATTTTCTGAAATATCTCAATTGCAATGCAGAATATTATATTTATTGAAGTCACCATTAATCAATAATCATTATAAAACACAGATATAGGCCTATGGTACACAGAATTATATAGACCTATTACTAGGGCCTGTATTACTACCATAACAGTGAAAACCTAATCGCTGCGCCCAGAGACTACGCACGCTAGCATATTCAACCCCTTGTATCCCTCAGTGATTCAGAGTACTTTTTTGTTTTTTTTGTTACTGGATGTGGGAGACGGGAGAAAAACACTACATTTTCTTTGGAATTCCAAGGAATTTTTCTACTGAAGACGAAACGTTCCTTACTATTTAACCATGTCATAAATGTGTCATGTACTGCACATTCCGAGCTAAAAATTTAGTACGAACTGAAAATAAATGCTAGAATTTATAACAAAAAATAACTTATTTTGAACTTTAGAGGAAAAACAAGCAAAAAGGCCATATTAGGCTCTAACGTAAAAATAGGCTGTTTTAGGTCCTATAAAAGTATCAGTTTTAGGTATACTCACTTATGAAACATGCATATACAAGTTTTCGTCCATGTATCACTTAAGGATTAAAATAGGGTTTTACCTAAAATCCGAAGTCTAATAATTACCCATTGCTAAAAAATCGTCATCACCTGTATTCTGGGCAGATATCACTTAAAATAATCTTAACATAATCCGTAAAACCCTTGACATTATTTATGTGTTTAATCCTAACAGGCAGGCGAATATACAGTTTAAGACCAAGCACCAGAAATGATTTATTAAATTTACTTATTCGATGAGCAGGTATATTCCAGTGCTGTAGGTATGAAAATCTCCATTGTTATTAAAATCATTTATGTTTACATAAATATACTCTAACATTTAAAAAATATAAACCATATATCGTTAAAATACTGTATTTCTTAAAATAACTTTTGCAGGAATGTCCAGGCCAAACTTTAAATGTACATCGTAAAATATGTAAACTGCTGCAAAATTCATATGTAAAACATATGCGGTATTATACATTTTGTATGCAACTGCAAAGTTTCGCCCACATTTTGCATAGAGTGCTTCTTTCCTCTCTTTTTAAAGTAGAGTTTTATGTTAAAAGTGCAGGATAAATGTGCATCCGGCTGGATAAAACGTCATATTCTAGTGGACATAGCTGTTTTATATTCTATAGCACTGTGCCAGTGCATTGCATCGCCAAATTGAGGTAACATGAACCTCGGCTGAAAGCCATTCTCGCCATCACACTTTGTTCCGGATAAAAATTAAACCTTTCCGGAATGGGATACATAATGTAGTGTGCACACGATACGCCACCAAAACTGCGACAGAATTAATTACTGTAGCACCAGCTAGCATTTTCACTTTCTAATTAGCTCTCTTTCATCTTTGCTTTCTATATAATTTATAGGTCAACTGCACAAACAGTATGTGTATGTGCGACCCCAATGGTTAACTCGTCGTTATAACAAGGTTCGCGGTCCAATACCTTACCTAGGATTTTTATGTGTGTGTGTGCATAAAAGTCATAATATGCATAGCTTCGGAAGAGAAGCGAAGCCATAATTCCAGTCTGGTATATAAATAGTAAGTTAAAAGGTCCCACAACAGGAAAGAGAAAATATCAAGCAACATGACATGCTGCAGCAACGAGGGCCATCCACAAAGTAAGTTTCTCTGGGGCCGCTTACTGAAACAAAACACAATTTTATGGGGATATTTATTGCAACAGATACAGCAAGTGTTCAGCTATTTTTCAACATATTCGCCACCATAATTGAGACATCTATCATACTATGGGATCAACTTTTGAACACATGTGTTGTAGAAGACTGCCGCCTGGGATCTGAACCACTGTGTGACAACCACCTCCATTTCTCTGTCATTCTCTTCCATTTCCCGATGGGTAGGAAAAGATGAAAATCACTGGGAGCGAGGTCCGGGCTGTAGGGTGGATGTTTATACAGTTCCCAGCAAGTCTCCTGCAAAAATTCGGCTGGAAAGTGTTTCTACATTCACCCTACAGCCTGCACCACGTTCCCAGTGATTTTCATCTGTTCTTACACCTCAATAAATTACAGATAATGACAGAGAAGCAGAAATGGTTGTCACACGGTGTTTCAAATCCCAGACGGCAGACGTCTACGACATATGTGTTCAAAAGTTGGTCCAACGGAAGGAAAAATGCTCAATTCCGGTGAGCATGTTGAAAAATAGCTGAATATTTGCTGTATCTGTTGCAATAAATATTTCCATGAAACTGTGTTTTGTTTCTGTAAACGACCCCAGGGAATATTACTTTGTGGACGGCCTTCGTACTAAGATGACTTTGGACTTGTGATGCTCTGAGGTTGCAAGTCGCTTTATTAATAAGTCTTCGCATATATACCGGCAATGACTATGATTCATCCATGAGCGGGAGTCCTAATGAACTCTTCAATGACATAATTGTGAAAAAGAGTATATAATACAGACAGATTACCTGTCAGTAAAGATCTTCCTGTTACTACCGAAAGGACTCGAAATAGATCCCTGAATTCCTTAAATAGATCGATAAATTGATAAAAGTCATTTCCAACCGAGTTGAACAATCCTTGATATATGTCATATGTAAGCCATCGCTGAACTTTATCTGCCTACTGAAGCGGGGGTGACTATCTGATTTTCATTACTGTTCTTTTTTTAATTTAAAATGTTAGAGCTTTATAACACATGTTTTAGTGCCGTTGAACTCGATCAATAAAGTTAAAATTAGATATATAATTGGTACCGTTAGCTCTTAAACCTTTATTTTATGCCGCCTAGACTTTTCGGCAATCATATCATCTTCAGTGCATCTTGGCATGCTGGCGTAGATGTATTAATGATTAAAAATTAAATAACATTTAAGCTTTAATACATCTGCATCATAGCAAGACGCCCTGAATATGACATAAGTGTGTCAAAAGACCTAAAGTGATCCCTATAGACTACAGGCCATGGAGGCCCAGAGGGTTCCAGAAGCTTGAGGCTCGCATATTTTGGACATTCGGCACGTGAAGGTGGTAAGATTGTCAACCTTATCCACCAGCCGCCTTTACCGCCAGGATTGCTCCTGGTACTCATTTTTGTTGGAGGCTGACTCAACCCCAGGGTCTTAGTGCCGCCAGAAGGATTAGGCCAATTGAAAAACTCCAACGACCTCATCGGGAATCGAACCCGCGGCCTTCCGGTTTATAGTGCAGCGCCTCAACCACTACGCTACGGTGTACCCCGTCAAAAGACCTAAGCGACATAAAATAAAGGTTGTTGAGCTGATGGTACCAATTAAACATTTTTTTAAAATTTGATTGATAGCTAAATTTTCCTCTTGCGGTCTAGGAACATAGTTTCCGACACTAAAATTTTGCAGTACATATCAGCATGGAACTTTTTATATTCTCTTTGTAAGACAATTTCAAAATCCTCGCATATGTTGTAGGAATATCGGTATATAATTTTGGAGTACCTAATGTTTAGTTCGAACAAGACTGGAGACCCCTGAGCTCTATATTCTCACGGGCACAAGTTAGGGAGACAGAGCAAGAGCTATGCTGTCAGCTGTGGTGGTCCGAATGAACGTCTGTTGAAATCTTGATAAGGAAGGACTTGATGCTCTGGGGTCACTTAGAGGCTTGCGCTGTGTCAGATGTGCTAACTGAAGAGGTCGGTTGTGGCGGATTTCATATTGTCACTAAGGATTTAATTAGACGGTCAAATGGAAAAACGTTAGATTATTTTTTACTTACCAGCCTTAATTTCGTGATCGGAATATGAGTTTTATTCCATAAATGTTAGTGTTATGTTTTGTGTGTGTTCAGGAACCTACAGCCTTCAGGTTTTCCCTTCAGCTCCGAAAGAGACTATAAATAAGTTAAATGGTCTCAGTCTTCATAGGCTAACTTTTCAACAGTAATTCAATTAAAGAGGACGACACTAAAATTGTAGGATAAAATATTGTTCTCCTCGAAATTAAATGTAATTAAACTCATGTAAATGTAAATAATATGTGTTTGAAGTGTATTTCAAGTTATTCGCTAATATTTACATAAGTTAGAAAAAGAGCACACTGATCATAACTGTTTATGTACAATTTATGATATTTTGATATAAATAAAATATTTTGGATTAATAGTAAATGAAAAATGTTCTATATTTAATATTTAAACAAGAAAAAAATAACAGAATTGATAATTTTCGATAAATAATTTCAGAGTGAAATGTAGGTTGTGTGCCTTTCTTACGACAATGTCCTCAATTAATACGATATGTTTGAATTCAATTTAAATTTTTCTGCATTTAAGTTCTGATTTCTAATGAGTTTCTTATAAAAAAAATTGTGACTCCGGTGATTTCAACATTTAGCAAAAAAAAAAGTCAAGAAGCGTCAGTAAAATCAGATACTCTTCCTAAAGTATATTATGAGATGATGCCGCAAAACAATTCAAAGAAAATGAAATGTGAGCATTGTAAGCTCATGAAGAACGAGGGAATACAATTTTAAGATTTTGAGTTTAAGGACGTATGTTACGAAGGAAATATTAATAAATAACTTTCAAGATTCCTTCTAACATAATTTCAATCATACAAATACTTAATTCGTAAAAAAAAGAAATATTTTTTCGAAGTTATTTGAACAAAACTACAAAACAATTTCCACATAAGGACTTAGGCCTATCTTAAGGAATGGACGGTATGACAAAATGTTTATTGTAAAAATGTAGAACATATTAACCATTTAACTACTCCTTCGCCTTGTTTTATACAACACAATTACTAAATCCCATAAGAAAGGCAATGAGAAGAGACGTCGATTGCTAAGGATTACAGGGCAATGAGAAGCAGGGGAGATATTCACCCGGCAGTTTACGATATTGCTACGAAGTATACAGTGCTACTTGAGGGCGGTTATTGCCACCAAGAAATAGCTGTCCTATTAAGATAAAAGCGTTATGAATAGCTGTTGCGAGGTGCTCAAGAATTCTCTGAATGACGTTAAATACAACCCAAGACAATGCGTAGTGCCATTCCAGTACATTGACTAGTCCCACAGGGGAGGCAGAGTTCATTGTATTGCGAAAATCTGAAACGTATGAGAAATAAATGAAACATAATATGGAATAATGCCCAGTCTAAATTCTGGGTAACCTAGATGGTGTTGTTAAAAAACCATTCTACAAATGAATATCGTTGAGGCCTATCTATAGTTATTCTTACTTATGTAATTCAGGTAGTTAGGAAGCAAAAATAAATCCGATAATCTTTTCTGAGTCGGGAAATAATTCTGGAAAACAACTCATTCCCCCATAAACTGGATTTGAATCCATAACCTTCCAGTGATAACCAATTAATTTGGGGGTTCTGGAAAAAATATCTTTTATTTTATAATAATACTAGCGTGTGCTCGCGGCTTCGCACGCGATAATTATTTCAAAAATTAAAAATTAAGACCATAATAGTTAAATCATTATATTTATTAACACCAAAATCACGTGGACTACATACCATGATTAGATAGCGTCGCTTGGTAAAAGCGACCTCAGATTCGAGTTCCCTGGCCCAGAAAACCCCTGCATAGTGAGTTTCGTCCAAGTCGAACAATGTTTGACCATATTTAGGCCTATATTGAATATCCCTCTTCCGTGTAGGTTGAAAATTTCATACGTCTGCGGGACTTGATATTCTAAACAAATGAATCGTCAAGGATGGACCTACAAAATCAAGCGATCGCCCGCGATAATTATTTCAGAAATTAAAAATTAAGAGCATAATAGTTAAATCGTTATATTTATTAACACCTAAATCACATGAATTACATACCACGATTAGATAGCGTCGCCTGGTAAAAGCGACCTCAGATTCGAGGTACTTGGCCCAGAAAACCCCTATATAGTGAGTTTCGTCCAAATCGAACAACGTTTGCCCATATTTAGGCCTATATTGATTATCCCTCTTATACTGGGTAATAATAATAATAATCCTCTTCGGTGTTGGTTGAAAATTTCATATATCTGCGTGCCTTGACATGATAAACAAATGAGTCGACCAGCGTGAGCTACAACATTCAAGCGATCGTGATGGTTTTATGACAAAAATAGCCAAAGCCTACAGTAATTGATTTGACATTGAAATGTGTAACTGAAAACTGATGTTTCGAAAACGCAAAAAATACACGTTTTCTGCCCGTTTTTCACTCATAACTCAATAACGAAAGCAAAAACTAAAAATGTAATATGCCGGAAACCTTCCCGGGAATGTACTCAACAACTTCCCAAAGTTTCATGGCGATCGGATGAATGGTGTAGTAATGCATAAAGGACAGACACACACACACACACATACATTCATTTTTATATATAGATTATGTTATTATAATAATATATTGTTATTATAGAGGATATCCCCAGATGTCACTGTCGTTCTCTTCCCTTTAGTATAAAGTAATAATTATCCATTTACTTCATTTCAACAACTACAAGTACTATTATTTCTACTAATGCTATCTTGTTCCTAGAATTATTTACAAACCAAACATAAATAACTATTTCGACAACAAAAAATTGGTCCATAAACTTGATACCAGCAGTTTGAGAAAACACAAACGTAAGTCAACACAATATTCAGTTTCGCTCAAAGCATTACTTAAGACCTTCATTTCTCTCTATAAATTCAAAGTCTGTAATTCCTTGTCATAGAGAAGGGTTTGTCAATAACAGTTCGTTACGTATCTTGTCTATAACTTCAAGAGAGATATACTTTTCTTTTATACAAATAGGTCGATGTTTTAAGCAATATACTGTTCTGCGATGTTCAACTCTTTCAAACAGTGATTTATTTTAAGACAAATTGTTGCCAATCAAAAGAGCCTGAAATCCGCTAGATACGAAATTACCTAACAGTGTATTGATTACTATTTTAAGCACAAGCGAACTGAAATTGTTTACCTTTTAAAAACTACGATTCGAAATAACATAAAATGTTGTACGATTTTCGACCGTTTTAAGAACTTAACAGGCTCATACAAATTACAAAACTCGACAGCGCTCGTTTTTGTATGTCCATGCTTCCCTGTTAAGATCTATAGGCCTACAATGGTCTTACGTTATAAATAACATAACTATAACGTAAAATATAGTTTTATACACTTATTTTAATAAACTAACAGTTACTTGATTTTGATAATATAAATACTCATTACTTATTAATTGTAATCCTTTTTTTTCTTGCTAAATGTTGAAATCACCGGACGCACAATTTCTTTTTTTTTTATAAGAAACTCATTAGAAATCTTAGAAACTTAAATAGAGAAAAATTTACATTGAAATCAGACTTATTTCGTAACTGAGGACATCATCGTAAGAAAGGCACATAACCTACATTTAATCGATGTATTTGTACACTAAATACTCCGTTCAACTGCAAATTTAATTCAGTCACATTAATTATCACAACTCTTGAATTGAGTCCAAATATCTAAACTATTCTTTGATCATTATTCCACACCTAAGTGTGCAGGTGCCTGATCTTAGTCAATAACGTTTCTGGGACGTCTACTGGCGTCTCTATTCGTTCCCATATACAGTAATTGATTCATTGCAAATTGAATAATGATCACATTTGCAAGCATTCATAGTATTGTACTGACACAGGATTGCTTCCCAGACCATGAGCTCCTATTCGATAAACGTTGTATATATGGACCCCTCTCCACGCTCCGTAAATTTGGCAGAACCTTTTGAATCACGCTGTAAATTCAGCTATGGATACTGTGATAGTGAATAACATGGCAAGTCCTTGAGCCATTCATGCATTCTCACAAGAGTTTATTTTATTTCTTTCCTTTCCTTTATATATATATATGGTACAGTTCAATACAGAATTAGTACGCAATTAAATACAAGGACTTAAAGAAAATAGAACTCTAATTTGAAATCAATACCTAGAAAAAATGAAAAGTGGGAAGAAGAAAATTGAAATCCTGAGTTATATATAATAAAATGGTCCCTTAAATATCTAGGCCTACTAATTACAGAGTGAAGTAAATTTTAAACTACGTAATAAGATTTTTGATAAACTTATAGAATTTTTTGCTGTTCATATTTACTATTTCTGGATGGGGCCTAATTATGGAGTTATAATAATTGCTACGTTTAGAGTCAGAGGTGTACGCCGTAGCGTAGTGGTTGAGGCGCTTCGCTACAAACCGGAAGGTCGCGGATTCGATTCCCGATGAGGTCGTTGAGATTTTTCAATCGGCCTAATCCTTCTGGTGGCACTATGGCCCTGGGGTCGACTCAGCCTCTAACAGAAATGAGTACCAGGAGCAATTCTGGGGGTAAATGCGGCCGGTGCGTAAGGCTGACAACCTTACCGCCTACATGTGCCGAATGTCCAAAATCTGAGAGCCTCAACCACCTGGAACCCTCTGGGCCTCCATGGCCTGTACAGGGATCACTTTACATTTTTTTTTTTAGAGTCAGAAGAGATTAAGTATTTTGGTTCTATTAAAGGCAAGTGATGTCAACTTGCGGTGATCTTGGACTTAATATTGAGGAGGGAATGAAATATCACTCCATTGGTGAGTCGATGCCACGGCTACCATACTGATAATTCAGTAGAGTCATTCGCCCGTCTCTCTATATAAGCACAAATCCTAGACTTTTGAGATCCGCCTCTGGAAGATACGCCGGACATATGGAAATAGATGGCGCAGTTGCATAACATTTGGGGCAAATACATTTGAATAATCCCGAAGCGCCTGCTGGTTACAGAAACATCACCCGACGTCTCCATTCCATTTCCAGGTCCGTGTGGGGAAGGGAGAAAACTCATAGCTCTTACGTCTCCTCCAACTTATCTGCAACCTCCCCTGTGTTCTGCATCCCTAATTATTCTTACACCACGCTAAGGAGCAATGATCACGTAGCCTACACGTATAACTTCCCTTCAGTGTTTATTTATCCAATACATCACTCTACTCTTCTTCCCCTTGTCTTCTACTTGTTCTCTTCCCCCTCTTTCTTCTTTTCGTAGGCGCTTCACAATAACAGTGTCAAATATTATTCACTGCTAACATCAATAGAAGAATAACGAAAATTTTTCGAAGAGCGTTATTAACCCTAGAATTACCAAGATATTTTTTGTAACATAGTTTAGCAATGATCACGTAGCCTACACGTATAACTTCCCTTCAGTGTTTATTTATCCAATACATCACTCTACTCTTCTTCCCCTTGTCTTCTACTTGTTCTCTTCCCCCTCTTTCTCCTTTTCGTAGGCGCTTCACAATAACAGTGTCAAATATTATTCACTGCTAACATCAATAGAAGAATAACGAAAATTTTTCGAAGAGCGTTATTAACCCTAGAATTACCAAGATATTTTGTGTAACATAGTTAACAATGATCACGTAGCCTACACATATAATTTCCCTTCAGTGTTTATTTATCCAATACTCTACTCTCTAGTCAACACTCTACTCTTCTTCCCCTTGTCTTCTACTTGTTCTCTTCCCCCTCTTTCTCATTTTCGTAGGCGCTTCACAATAACAGTGTCAAATACTATTCACTGCTAACATCAATAGAAGAATAACGAAAATTTTTCGAAGAGCGTTATTAACCCTAGAATTACCAAGATATTTTTTGTAACATAGTTTAGCAATGATCACGTAGCCTACACATATAATTTCCCTTCAGTGTTTATTTATCCAATACTCTACTCTCTACTCAACACTCTACTCTTCTCCCCCTTGTCTTCTACTTGTTCTCTTCCCCCTCTTTCTCCTTTTCGTAGGCGCTTCACAATAACAGTGTCAAATATTATTCACTTCTGTAATATCAACAGAAGAATAGCGAAAATTTTTCGAAGAGCGTTATTTAACCCTAGAATTACCTAGATATTTTTTGTAACATAGTTTAGCAATGATCACGTAGCCTACACGTATAACTTCCCTTCAGTGTTTATTTATCCAATACATCACTCTGCTCTTCTTCCCCTTGTCTTCTACTTGTTCTCTTTCCCCTCTTTCTCCTTTTCGTAGGCGCTTCACAATAACAGCGTCAAATATTATTCACTTCTGTAATATCAATAGAAGAATAACGAAAATTTTTCGAAGAGCGTTATTTAATTTAATTTATTGGCACTTATTATGTTAACTGTCTATTTAGACAAAAGTAAAAGAAGCACTTTTAGCACGTTAGCGGATTTTAATTAGAAGGAGAAAATTATGTTACTGAAGGATATAAAATTATAACACTCCAGGATAACCAACTTTGATTGCTTCACATGGAATATATTCTGTTAGTTTAAAATATTTGCAACTTCCAAAGTCGTATATGAACACTGTAAAACAATATGTTGTCATGAGAACTGATTTGCATTCGATAAATTATTTATAATATACTAGCATAAAATAGGCGTTAAATTGGGAATTACTCCAGTACCGGTCAACCGATTTGGTCCAATATCAACAGGCTTCTTTTCATAGACGTTAGAAATGTCAACACCAAGTTTCATGAAAATCCGATAAATCGTATTTGAATTATCGCGCGTACAGACACATGAACAGACGGACAGACATTTTTCCGCCCCACACTATCTCGTCTGTTTCGATTCACGACCTCTTGAATGCGAGTCCGCAATATTACCGCTTCGACCATATTGCTCGGTGATTATAACCTAGAGCTATGGAATGGGAAAAGTGAAATAATTATCTGAAAGAAAATAAAGTTTCCTGTTATTTAACTGGAAGTACGTCATTTCATTTAAAATAAGTAAAATTATATAAACTACGGTACTGGGGAACAAAACATCAGAAGTTTACCACAACCGAGTATAGAAAATAACTTGACGAGGGTAGTACTTGAAGATTTTACTCTCCTCTAAGTGTGGTCATCGGCCATTCTGTTGTTGCCTATCGTGTCTGTCTGTTTCCACGTCATCGGCACAATTTCGATTGCTGCTTTTTCAGCTATGACTTCTTTCTTTTTTCTTTCTTTATCTTCTTTTGAAATGCCACATCCAGCAGACTCGTGAAATGCTTACAAGACTATAGACCTAACCCTCTGTGGGACAGCCTGTCCAGTGATGAGGTTATCGGAATAGATGAAAAGATTTAAACTGTTCTTTAAGGACCATTGTGCTAGCGAAATTACACGAACAGAAAATTCAGTCAATAATATGCCGTTAAAAGTTTTATTTAATTTTTCATGTATAAATAAAATACTTATTACAATACTAAATCTCAATGTTATCCTTTTAAAATCCTTTTAAAGGTGAATATATTGCCTACCGAAATTTCGAAGCGTATACTCCAGACACTTTTCGATTTAAGGGTGCCCTCATACCGGAACTTCCATTTTTTTTCAGAACATTTTTGGAACGTAGGTTTTCATATTCCAATAAAAGATTTAGAAAGGTGTCTAAAATATTTAAGTGGTACTCGACGTCAAAATTGATATATACATTATAGTACCTTATGCACTCATGCTATAATATGTAATAAATTCTGAATTTAGAGATTATTAAAAATTTGCTAAAAACAGGTAAGATTTCGAAGAAGTTTAGAAACAAACAACAAATAAGTTGTTAAAAATACATATTCCCATAAGCTTGTTTTGCTTTAATTTATTATTTTTTATACTACAGTAATTATTAATAAACTTTAAGTACGTTTTACAGATAATAGCCATGGGATATCTGCGTATTTTTTGCATTATTATTGTGAAAAATGTTATTTGTATATTTCACTGCATTTTTATATGTATTTTTTGTAACTTATGTAATAAATTCTGAATTTAAAGATTATTAAAAATTTGCTAAAAACAGGGAAAATATCCAAGAGGTTAGAAACAAACAACAAACAAGATGTTGAAAATACATGTTCCCATACGTTTGTTTTACTTTATTTTATTATTTTTTACACTACAGTAATTGTTCATAAATTTTAATTACATTTTACAGACAATATCCATGGGATACCTGCATATTTTTTGCATTATTATTGTAAAAAGTGTTATTTGTATATTTCAATGCAATTTTTTAAGGAAAACAAATTTTCGACATTAAAAAGAATAGGCCTACGAACTAAATAAATCAAAACTTCGGGTAAACGAGCTAGTATTGGACATGGTAATATAATTGCCAGACATTTGGGCCAACTATAACTCACGTAACAAAAATAGTATATTTCATTTCACATAAGATAAAGCAATAGTCTCCACAATAGGCCTACAACAATATAACTCACAATTCTTATTGTTATCCAGTATCAACCAATCTATTTGAATGCCCATAGAAATCGCCATCCACGTGAACAGGAAATGATGTAAAGATACAGCAGGTAATTAAGGTCCCCTTCGAAGGCGGTACTGAAATTTACTGGCTAGTAAGGCTAAAAAAGAAGCGGACATTAAGATGGAAGCTCAACAGCATAATCCTAGGCCTGAGTACCAATCAGGAAGCTCTCTAAAGGCAATAAAACGTATTGTTTACGTGCTTTTACCTCACCTCTACATGCTGGTGTGGTCCGAGCCCAGCCAAATTGATGCCATCATTAAGTTTATGTCTTAAATACGACCTAAGTCGTAACCTTTAATGACGAATGTCTATGGCTGTTTGAACGGCAGCAGTAACTTCCGTGCAAGTAACCTAGATTTCAGTAACCGTACTCCAAATTAGAAACACTCTCAGAAAAATCTTAAGACGCTGCTTAATAGCCACTCCAAGAAAGAGCTTTGCTTATTTATAGCTTAAATTGGAGAGGTTAATGTCCTAATGAAAGAAAGGAACAAATGCGCGTTCAACTCGAAAGTAGTGATTGGGACTCAGAGTTTTTTACTAATGGGTGGACAGAGATTTATATGTATTGTATTGTTATTTTTATTTAGCAGATGTATCCATTCGTCTTAGATTGTTGGCGCGGCATGCTGGTATTGTTCGGTATAAAAGTTATACACGTAGAATATTATAGGAGAAACATTCCTCTGACCCTGGGATTCGAACCCATGATCTTTGGCTTTCCATACCGCTGCTCTACCAACTGGGCTAGCCAGAGTTCAATTCACAGGGCCGGACGGTATCTCTCTCCTTTGAATACTACAGAATTGTATATACAGAATTGTAAGGCACACTAATTAGTGATTTCGTGACGGGATTTTCACTGTTATTGTACATTTAAACCCGGTCCAAAATCGCTAAGTGTGCCTCACAATACTGTAAATGACGTAAATGACTTTCAGTGAGGTGGACCATTAAGGGTAATTAATCAAAGGATACAGATTTCATCTGGCGTTGAAAATGAAACTCTGGCTAAATCAGTCGGTAGAGCAGCGGCACAGAAAGCCTAAGGTCACGGGTTCGAATCTCAGTTTCAGAGGAATTTTTCTCTTGTAATACAATATATTGCAAGGCCTACTACTGCAAATTGAAATAGGCTAATCATTCAATTGTTCAAAAATACAAATAAAAAACTTATCTTTATCGATCAACATAGCATTTTCAAACCACCGGTAGCTTACTTGCAATATCTGCAACGCTTCATAACATATGCTTTGAGAGAATGACATAAGTCAATGCGATTATAATTCACGCCTATATTTAGAACGCAAACTTTTAGTAGAAGCATTTTCTCTTTAGAAGTAAATAGAACTTAAAGAATGCTCTACAAATGGATGAATGTGTATACACTTTTTGAGCATCTAGACTAGTGATTCACTTCCCCTATTATTCCTTGATTACCATGCCATTAGCCCCTGGAAAAGTTAACATATATTAGGCTTCGAAAGAAAGTAGGGACATTAACTTTACCGGATTTTAAATGTAATTCATTTTTGTCATATTTTATCACAAGCATGATAGTAAGGACATTATTGAGTTCCATCCACAATTTATGTGGTTTTAACTTCTCCTATTTCCTTTTCTTAGCCTCATTTTCCTTAATTTTATGAACTTTTCCGATCTCCTTTTTGTTACTTTATTTTTAAAATGTTGAAAATAACCCCTATTTTGATATGAAAGTTTTAAAAATGTTCACTGGTTCACCACTGAAAATGTACCTTCCACTGCAAGCAAAGGGTCTACTGAGGAATCCAAATTTGGAGACTGAACTGTATGCAGTAGACATTCAAATTTCTGCCATGAACTATGACGCGACTGGAGGAGTGTTTATCTAAAGAGTCGCAGAAGTGAGTAGGGTAAGGTAGAAGAAGATGTCAAAGACAAGCTAAAATTTTTCTAAAAAATCCAGACATTAAAAAACTAGTAAGTGAAATTACTTAGAATTCAGAGTTCTAACCAAGTATTTATTTCTGCTGATCTTGAGAGGTATTCTTCATTGTATAAAGATATTTTGCATTCAAAGAGACAGATTCTGATATTTCCCCTATTTTGGAAATAATTTTCCTATTTGGATTAAATATTTTCCTATTTGGATTAAATATTTTCCCTTTAAAATTTCAACTCTGGATATTATATTCTTCATCTTCCTCACTCCTTGTTTAGCTAGTGAATCAATTTGCGATACATCACACGGATCACAAGTACATAAAGCTGTATATACCATGAATTGAATTACTTACAAGTCCTTTCTTCGTATTTCGGAACTTTCAGGGAAAAATCAAAAGTTTTGGAGGTAGAAAAACAGAACAAAGTCTCATCGGCCTTCGCAATAACTTATTTCACTCTCCTCTTCTTTCGACTTATATATCGGACATACAGAAACAAAATAAAATTAAAAGGAATGAAAATAAAAAGAAACACTTTTCCTATTATCCTATCAAATAGGTTTATGCTGAAGTGGAAAAGACAACGGGAGGAGGTTCTTTTGCGAAAAGATTTAGACTGGAGCGAGAGCATGTCTGGAATTCTTTCAGCCTAGAATGCCATAGAGGTAAGAGGAGGAAGCTGCTTGCAAGGCAGGCAAAATCACAAACAACAGAGATCAGAGGAGAAAGAGGTCGTGAAGATCTACCCCATAAACTAAGGCAGTATCATTCGTTTTGTGTCTAAGTAGATGGAAAATCATTAAGAAAAAAGAATCATACTAACATTATGTATTTTAACTATTCTCTATCTCATTTAAGAACGATCCTGTTCAAAACAAAGAGGCGTGACTGTCATAGCCCGCACGTGAGAACGCATGTGTTCACCGTGTTTAATATTAGTTTGTTTATTCTCAGTACATCTCACCCGCAGGGTCGTCGTGAACAATGAATCCTTCGTTTCGTTTGCTAATTGATATAGGCTACTATAATGATGACGATGCCAGTGAGAGTTTGTTATTTCATGTGTAAATGTTGATATTATTGTTGCATGAACTTACGAACACTACTTCTATACTACTGGGTAGTAAGCCACTCGCTGGTAATGGCGCATGCTAATGACAGTAACCAATCACGTTTTTTCACATGATGCGAATTTCCCGCGAACTCTCTGTGAGTTCTCCTCTCCTTTGTTTTGACTAGGATCAAACTAGAATGGGATCAATAATAACACGAATTGCTAGCAGGGCCGTATTTCTAAATAGGCTAAGTAGGCTGCAGCCTAGAGCGGCAAATTTTCAGGGGCGGCAGTTTGGCAATTTATTCAAAAGTTAAGAAGTTCAGAAGATAATATTTTCCGTAGGAATTTAAGAATACATTATTAACGAGTTTGCCATTAAGGAATCTCGTAAGAAAGCTATGAAGATTACGTGGGATGAGTTGTTTTAGAGAAGTTTGTATATTTTTCAACACATAAACCAGTAATTAACTACATTTTGTGTAATTTAATTTCACCGTGTAGGACAACACAGTTCTTCAATTAAGCAAAAGATAGTTATTAGTTACTAAATTATAAAAATGTGTTTAAAATAGTGACCACTGATCTCCAAGAACAAATTAATGAATTAATTTCGAAACCCATTTCATTTTTTAACGAATCTTAAAAGAAGTAAAAAAATAGATAACTAATTTGATTATATGATTTATTATGTAAACCATTAAAACTGTAGTTTTATCTAATCTAAATGAACTTTATGTTTTAAAAAGTTGAAAACACTAATGAACTCTATCCTTTTGTTGTATAAAACAAATGTATTAAGCAAATATGAACTATAGAGGGGGCGGCAAATGGACTTAGCCTATAGGCGGTATACTCTTAAATCCGGCCCTGATTGCTAGTAATAGTAATAATCTGCGAAATATACGATACCTACTACTATTATTATCTAAGATAGAATAATTATAATTTATTATTATTATTATTATTATTACTATAATCATCATCTTATCAATGAAAACCAATAACAAATATATTATTGACAAAAAAGAAATTATTGTTTTTTAAAAGGAATGGTGCGTATAAATCTGACAAGAACATAGCCTATGAGCTAATACTAAATGGAGTCACGATTTATGTGAAATGGCAGTATGACTTCCCTTTTGATTGATGGATCACGACGACATTATATCATAGCTTTTGACGTTGGTGGTCAATATGAGGAAGAAGGGGTGATGAATTGGTGAGGATGGACAAAGGAGATGGAGTATTCTGGACGAACTGATCCTATCTGAACTTCTTTTATTGTAGCCTTCAAGCTCTGGGCTAAAGGTCTTCAGCATCAAATCTAAAGAGAGAATGATACGAACATTTGCATTGTTAGGTACATGTTATGTTCGAGTCTAGATTGCCATAATGTAGCTGTTGTATTGAATATTTATTTATTTATTTATTTATTACAAGAGATATTACAAGAGGTATTACATTTAGTAATACACCCGAATGAGCAAGACTGCTCGTGCTCGGGTGCCGTTTCAAAAATATCAAAGTGAAGAAAGAGGAGAGACAAAGAAATAGAGTGTATAATGTGCTTAACTAAAAAAGAAAGTAAAACAAAAACATTAAACATATAAACATAAATACATAAAAGGAGTGAAACAAAAATTACTTAAAAGCTAAAGAATTACAAAAAATTCTTTACATATCTATTAAATTTAACAGTGGAGTATGCTGAGAGATCAGGATTTTTTCTGATAATTGAGTTATAGAAGCGCGGTCCAAAATTAATGCTATGCTTTAATCCTGCCGATGTGAGACATTTGGGTTCTAATAGGAGTAAATTAGTATTTCGTCTAGTTTTGTAGATATGATCACTGGAAGAGTATTTTATACGATGTTTGTGAAAATATTTTAATATAGAAAATTTGTAAATTTGGTCCAAACTTAAAACATTAAATTCCGAAAATATTAGGCTAGTTGGGTAATCAATGTGTTTTCTTAGACAGATTTTTATTATTCTTTTTTGTAAAAGGCAGAGGGGCTTAAGGGTAGTTTTCGCTAATCCTCCCCAGACGAGAATGCCATATTGAATAATGGACTGGAAAAGTGCTAGATAAACGGAACGTAAAACAGTAATGGGCATACAGTGGCGTAAAATGACAAATTTATGAATTGTTCGGCGTAGTCTATTACAGATGTAGTTAACATGGTGAGACCATTTAAGGTGTTTATCAATAAAAATACCCAAATATTTCACAACGGCTGTTTCTTTCAGTGGTAAGCATTTACAATTCACATCAAAATTACAATTATGTATTATTAAATTTAAATTTGTACATTTTTTCCGCGCTATCTGACCAGTAGATGTTAATGAGAAAGGAACTAATGTTGATTTATCCACGTTTAGTGACAGAAGGTTAGAATCGAACCATTTTTTTATAATTTTCATGCCAGTATTAGCGTATTTATATGCTACTTCCCATGAATGACCACTGAAAATCACAACAGTGTCATCTGCGTATGATATGATATGATAGTAGATAAGACATAAACGACTTTCTGTACTGATGATTTTACACAAGAGGTTACAAATCTCTTACTTCCTCTCCGAATGAATGAAAACCTCCCCTCCATAGCCAATGCATCCAATTTTGGTGGTTTAAACTTTTAGCCCTAGTTATAATGAATTAGTGATTTTTGGGACCGGGCTTCCATTGTTATTGCACAGTAACATTGAAGACGGATTTTTGCAAATTATTGTGTGTTTGACATTACATGAGCGAACTCTGACTTAGCTCAGTTGGTAGAGCAGTGGCACGGATAGCCGTAGGTCTTGGGTTCGAATCCCAGTGTCGGAGGAATTTTTCTCTTATGATATTCTCATGTAATGTTCAACAGAGACAATAATCTGTGGATCATGAATGGATATATTCACCTTAATACTGATGTTTCTAACCAAACTACCACTGCCAGTAACCTTCCTGACACTAGAAACTAACTAGAACTTAATTACCACTACATATCTATGGAAAGTGTACAAAGAATATAATTATTCATTCTGCTCAGCAATGTATAATAAATAGCAAGATTCTTCATCCGAGGGATGTCCAGCGTCAAATAAGTTATTTAGCATTTAAAGTGAAATTTGAAAAATGAGCATAAAACACTGTGGAGGGAAAGAACCGACAAAGCTTGAAGAGCGTGTGAGGGAAATTTGCTGAAGGTGTAATTCAACTTTTAAATAATAGAAATCCAGCATTTTTTTTTTTTTAAAGAGTAGAAACCTCCAAAACCTGGCAGTAAGACCCGATCGTTTCTCAGAAAAGCTACCCAAATTCTGACCAGATGCAAACGCAATGCTTTGTTATTAATAACAAAATAAAAATACCTTACTAGCCGTGACTGATATTCTTTCCTTTGTCTACAGACATTGAATGTGAGGACAACGCAAAGAAGAGAATTCCAATTTTTAAACTAGGAGAGAACTAGAGAAATAAGAAGGAAGCGATTCGTTTAAGAAAAATTAGCCAGATAATGACTACTGCATTACAACGTCGCTATCCTAGACTGATCGATAAGCCTTCTTTCCCTCAGGTCTTTAAATAACTAAACCAGACAAACGATGTAAAAAGCGGAAAGGAGAATAATGTTGGGAATTTGCAACGCATCCATTATCCGAACTGTTTAACTTGGCTACGTTTAATTTCCACCCAAAGAAAGTTGAGAACGTCCAGTGTACACATTCATACATGCAACCACAGCCCCTGGCCAAGCCCAAGGTTCCATATTCTCCACCCTTAAACTTTCTGAGTTCCACTCTCACGTTGTAGTCCTGCATATTTTAATATATTACAAAAATATTATATTTACAATACTGCTTCCAAAAACTGAATCTTTTTTTTTGCACTACTATTCATTTTAAAAAGCTGGGAGGTAAATTAATTTCTTTTTACGACGTTCTAAAATAATATTTTCATAATATGGGAGACCCAATGAACTATGAACCGGCTGCGCGGTGTTTTTCCCACTGGGCGTGTAATAATCATGTATTTCCCGCCGCTTCTGTAATTAGGGTCATGCAACTGACACTCGTACTAGGCATTGTCCCACCTTCATGGATATGACATCATAAACATGACACTGACAAACCTAAAATTCTTCATGAAATATCCCTCCATAATGAGAGAATTGGTGTAGGGTGGGCCATGAGGGAAGAAATAATTATAGAGCTCATTTTTTTTACGAGACAACAATTGACGCCTCCAGGTAAGTGAATGCAATTTTTAGAGATTTAACAGACATGAAGCGTGTCTTTGCTTTTTTTAAGACTCTGGCACAGTCCATGCAGCCAATATTTGAGGACAGAATTATTAGCAGAGGTTGTGACTCTCTCGATCACCTGACCTAACCCCGTGCGACTTTTTTTTTTCTCTGGATTAAATTAAAACATAATGTATATAAGACAAACCCACACACCCTGGAAGTATTAAAACAAAACATCTGCCAGCATTTCGCAACGTGAACTACAGCACGTGATAGATGATTTCTTACAGAGGTGCCAGCTTCAACACCTTCTTTCATAACGTTGGTAAGTAAACCCTTTAAACACAGTTAAGGAAACTGCTGAATGGTTGCATCAGCACAACTCTATGGTAGGTGCAGACGACAACGCACGCAGCAATCGCAACCAGAAAAACGCTGCGCAGACGGTTCATAGTTCATTGGGTTTCCCTGTAGGGTCAAGAAGATCGTGCACTTTTCTACTAGGCAAACTGTGAATGTTCTAGAGCAGAGGTTTTCCAGTTAGTGGCCCGCGAGGCCTTTTGTCGTGGCCCGTGAAATCTGTTTAAAATGATATAATACTTTAATAAGATATGATAACTTATTTAAGAAAGCTAAAAGAATGAGAATTGTACACTCAGTTTTAGTGCAATTGAAGTTAATTATCTCATTTTAATTCGTAATTCCATTTTTCAATACCTAATTTTATAAATGCAAGTACAGTTAAAATATGCAACTCAGAATTTCGATGTGAAATACTAGTAGCTTACTTGACATAATTATAAGAATAAGAAATAAGAAATTACTTCAAGACCTGTTTAAAAGTTATAAAAAGAAGTAAAGTTATATATAATTTTTACTTTATTCTCAACCCAATATTTAAAGTTTGTCCGATTTTGTCCTTCAAAAAATGTGCGGCCACGAATCAACTCCTGGACTGGTCATCTCCAAGTCTGTAACCTTTTTTCTAGAACATCTGAAGGCTGAGTCTGGATAATTGCAGAATTGGTTTGAAAGCAAAACATATAAGCCCTTAATGTAAGCCCGAAAGCAACACATAATTATAAGCCCTTAATGTGTGGTCTAGATATCTTAAGTGGTGAGTCTGAAACTTAAATATCGTATATTTGTATCACTAAAGAAGAACTGAATATACTGATTTTATATCGAATAAACTAAACGCTCGCAAACGAAATTATCTACACGGGTCCAATTACACAAAAATAGAGGTGCATTCATTAACAGAGTGCTAATAATGCTTACTAAAGTTCCGAAAAATTAGGTTTGTTTCTTACAACTGTTAAAGAACTCTTCAAAATCGTCATCGAAACAACTGATACAGCTTTATATGTATATATACATATACGTACAGGTAGGGGGGAAAAAAGCGGACCGATTAAAATATCTAAATTGTCGACCGACCGGGAAGTCCAGTAGCCTATTTGATTTTTATTAATTTTTTTTATTTTTCTGTTTTATTGTCCAGCTACACAGGTCTAAGGAATACGCATGGACACTGGTGTGAACAAGGCTCTGAAATCAGCTACAAGAGTCGGGCCGATTTTTTTTCCCTACGTGTACATACGTAGGCCTATATGTATATTTTTCGGCATTGGCCCCTACCACTATAGGAAACCTTAGATCCTTAATACCGGCATTGTGTTGTAATAGGACGTGCATATTGGTATACAATGAACGATATGCCATAGTATTTTTAGCATATTTAGAAACTATGTTTATTTGTTTTAATAAGTACATTTTTCTAAACAAATTGTTGCCAACTAGAACAGCCTGAATTCTGCTACATGGGAAATCACCAAAAAGTTTTTATTATTATTATTATTTTTATTACTATTCTATTCACAAGCGAACTGAAATTATTTTCCTCTAAAATTTACGATTCAAAACAACACAAAACGTCGTATGATGTTTGCTGGCGCTTGTTTTGTTAACTTCGTGCATGCCTGTGAAGTTTTTTATTTTATTTTTTTATAACGGTCTTGCATCGTAAATAATTAGAACATGTCTTCTTGCCCATTCCAACCACTTTCACAGCACTACAATTCTAATTCTGTTAGTCTTTCCAAATCTCTTTTATTCTGAGGAAAAACGAGGCGTGTAAATGAATGTTTATTCTTGTTATTAAGGGCTTTGCAACAAACAATGCATTTTAAAAGCTCTGGAGTAAATTTAAAAGCCAGGGGAACAGAGGAAGGTCATCTAATGCCCTCAGCAGTAAAGCCATTCATTACTTCCCATAAGCTTCTAATTTTCCGGACTGATAATTAATTAGCCGGTACAGTAGGGATCTTGTGTACTCCCTCTGCATGTCCACGAGTAAAGAGAAATTTATACATGCATAAGGTTTCAGAAAGCGACCACCAAGGAATCAATTAAGTAGTTACACAAGCCGTCATAAATGAACACAAGGTGTGCTTGAATACTATTTAATTCAGCATGCCTCAGTAATATTTGCAATAGAAGCTGTTTAAACATGCCTTGAAGACAGCCCAGACGTAATGAAAATATTTAGAATATTTAAACTTCTGGCCGGTAGATGATTGTAATGCTTGAGTATGTTATATTTAAAAAAACAAACAAACAAAGAAAAACTGCATGGTCCTACGTCCGTTTAGGGATCTGGCCGACCATCCGATCGCCGTCTACTATAGACAGATGGCAGGATTTTTAAATATATAACTTAAGCCGCCAATAGGCGAATTATCTTTAAATGTTTTCCTTGTGTACCGTCTTGTTTCCCTTGTGTACATGTGTCTTGTCACTACAAACACCCATGCCCGAAGTGGGAGTCGAACCCGCAGCTTCCTTTACCACGGCTCCAAAGAAAGCTACCGCGGCTAAAAAGACCGAAATGGGGAAATATTTTAAACTTAGTTTTATCCGATCTTCAACAGTTTTTAGGTGAATTAATGACATTTTGAAGGCAACTAAAGAAGCAAATATGAACATTATCATCTGTTTATTATTTCAAATTAATAATTTAATAAATTTAAGAACAATAGGCTACAAGTTGAAAAAGGAAAGTTTGAGAAATTATTATTATCATGTGATTGATAATAGTATTTTTAGTATGATTATTATGCATACAATAAATCAATGTAATATTTTAAAATGTTGAAAATTAATGACCTACGAACAAAACGAATTTTCTTGACAGAATTGCAACGGTCATTTATTGATGTAACTTTGGAAAGTTTAAAGCACTATTACAGTAAAATATAGGCCTATTGTACTTTAACTTACATTTTTATCACCATTAGATATACAGATGATGAAGTAGAAATCCGTCTTACCTGTAAAGGAAGAAGAAATGTGTAAATTACTAAATATTTTAAAATTTCGTAAACTTTTACTCTTAAATTCAATATGTAAGCTGTTGGAAGCAGTAGTTTACCTTATATTCGTGCTAAGATCATTGAAAATATAGTAGAGTAGCTATATCCGGAAAAAATTGGGTCGGGGTTTCGGATAACCGCTATGAAGCAATATGAAGCAAAGAAACACTGTAATTTTGTGTCTTAAGTCTTATTAATAACACAGAGAACTGACTAGACTAGTTTTAAAAGTTCAAAATGGCATTTAAAATAGGCCTACAGCTAAGAAAATAATTTTTTTTTTTTCGCTTCAGAGCCGAGACCCTTTTCTCGCCGCTAAATCTCAAAAAAGTTCTAAAATTGCAATTGGACAGCATCACATAAACTTCCCTACGATACGTATAGTGTCAACCAGCCTAAGACAATGAACAATGAAAATAAAGCCAATTATGAACCAACAATGAAACATTACAAAGATAAATCAACTGATACACATTGAAGTGATAGATGCTAGAGATACTATAATTAATTAATTTTTGTTAGACGCTTATTACATGCGACTTAATCGTATCAAAATGATACTTATTTCAAAACGATCTTGAGACCTTGAGAGTAGAAGCTGAAACCTGCTTAATAATTAGGGACCGGATTTTTAGGTTTTTAAAAACACTGTTTTAGGTTTTCCATTAGGTGAAATAGTTTTTTTAGGTTTTTTGTCAAAAATATAGTTTTCGGGTAGAATAATTGGTTTAATTAATTTTAATGTGCTACACAGGATTCAATACATAATACTTGTAAAGTTTAACTTAACAAAATTGACTTAAATTTGTGTAAACTTGCTTTAGGACAATATTATAGACTATTGAAGAAAGAAAGCATAAACAATCAAAAGAAGCAGTAATAAACTCGATTTCATTTGTTTCGGCATAATTAACACATCTTCTTAAACCTCACACTGTGACCACTCAGTATGAATAAGAGGGTAGTAAATAAAGGCCAACAAGCGCTTTAAAACACGGAAATCTATATCCTTGTTTATACACGGCAACAATGGTTGTTCGTGCGAACATTTGAAAAGGAATACGCCGGAACATTTGAAAAGGAATACGCCGGAACTCTTACACTTTTTCTCTTGATACTGTCCATCCTAGACGACAATGGGTTGAACGAAACGCTGGTGGTATTAATTTCAACCCGACAAAAATTGTCTCCCTGAAAAATATCGATTGCTCAACTGAGAAATTTAACAAAAAAGACAAAAAGTAGCCTAAATTAGATATTTTAGGTTATATATCCCGTTTAGGTATAATTAGGTTTTTATACCCCATTTAGGTATTTTAGGTGCCACAGAATTAATGTGGGTGAATCCTATGGTCATGATTCGAAAAAGTGTATGAGCGCTCTTTGTTTTGGAAGTAAGAAAAAAAATAGGTAAAAACCTAAAAATCCGCTCCCTATTAATAATTAGCATGTATTTAAAATAAAGTCAATTCTGTTTGTGTTAATTTAATATCATACTAAAATGAATTCATTTCGTGTTGTCAAATTTCGTTGGTTTCAAGAAAACGACTGACCGAGCTATGGGCTGCCATCTGTCCTAGAAGACAAGTACTACGGCAACCAGCTGATGAAACGAGCTTCGTGGACTTCTGGCCATTTGTTTGAGTGAAACTAAAATCTGAACTTTTAAACATTTAGACAAGCTATGCTCGTTTCATAAAAATAGTCTTACTTTAATAAATGCTATTATAGGCTTGTTACATAATGTACTACTGTGAATTCTTGTTAAAGATTTGATCTTGAAAGTTAATCATGATATCGGTTTAGAAGCACTTAAGTTATTTAAATATCAAAAGAAGTCATTAAATGCCATAGAATGAAAACTATTTATCTAATTCATGTTTTTTTTTCTAAATTCGATTCATTTATTATGGGAGTATTAAGGCCATTCGACCTTCTCTTTCCCTTATTAGATATACATAAGAACAAAAATTATAATTACTTAGATCTATTTACTACAGTAAACAAATAATTGTGTTAGATCGCTGGATTACCATTAATTTATTATATTATAATTTCTTATTTAATTGTTTGGTATAGTTAGATGTATTGGCTACTCAAGTCGGAAAGTTACGAAAATATATTAATTTTTTATATTTATTATGCTGATTGTCTGAAAAAAAGGCTCATTGCCCATGGCAAGAACCCTATTAATTTTGGACCTAATCGGTTGACCGGTACCAGAGTAACGACTAATTAAAGGTCACATGTTTTTTAATTTTTGTCTATCGGTATAATTTGACAGTTAGGCCTAACACTATTCCTTCACGTATGCTTATCAAACGACACTGTCAAAGTGACTGAGTTGGCCAAATGGTAACGTCTTGGACTCATATTCTGGAGGTCCCCGGATCAAATCCTGGAGCCGGCCGATTTGACATGGATTTATTTTATGTTATATTTTATTTTTATGTGAGTGCGCGACTGTCAAGGTATCACAAATCTGTAGTTCTGCTGATGCTGGTCGATTTTAATCTGATTAGAAAAACTTATTTTGTGCATATCATAATTGCAATTATAATTGATTCAACAAAAACATACTGGCACTTTGTTATATCAGTTTGCCTGATTTTATTCATCATGCGATTTTTAAAATCCATGATCTTTTTAGATAATCAACATTTCACCCATATAACGGACCAGTTTAACCTTTTGTATAATTAATAAAAACAACGTAAAGTATGAAATGGGACAAAAAAGTAATGTGATGACACGATGTTATTGATTTGAAGGGCGTCATATCTTGCCACTAGCAGGCTCTGCTGACACAACAAACACCGTCCTGGATTGTAATGACTATTCAGCGAGCTCAATAGGACATCATCAACCGTTTATTGTCGTTGTTATTGGAAGCAGCTGGAATCCATCGATATATGTCGTATTGAATATGCTAATTATGTGATACTTGTATTGAAGGTGCAGTACGCTTAGTGTCCGAGCAAACAATGTACTTGATGAGGAGGGAATTGTCAGAAATTAACTCCCACTCGGCATTTCTCAATTCATTCAAATCGTACGGTACCGAGGTGGGGGTACCCATTATCACTGTGTGTGCTGCTGTAACACATGAGGTAACGCCACGTATATAATATGTGAACAGCCTGTTCCCAGGGTTGATAAATTATCTATATGTGTCTAGATCTGGTGTTAAAACTTAACTCTAGCCAGTTGTTCTTATTAAAAATGTATCACTCGGTGGCTGTTGCTTAGTGCCACCCTCCCTGAGTGTAAATGGTTGCCTGCTAACAACTAGCAGGTGCCTGCGGCTTCAACCGCGATTATTTACTCAACTGCTAGCTTTTACATTTAAATCATTTAGGCCTATTTAACATAAAATTAATTAAAACATATTTATTTACAATGACATAGTTTTTACATAAATTGCATGAAATACAAACTTGTATTCTTAATTATATTGTTTACATGTTAAATATAACCGGAAGGTCGCGGGTTCGATTCCCGATGAGGTCGCTAATATTTTTCAATTGGCCTAATCCTTCTGGTGGTACTATGGGCCTGGGGTCGACTCAGCCTCTAACATAAATGAGTGCCAGGAGCAATCCTGGGGGTAAAGGCGGCCGGTGCGTAAGGCTGACAACCTTACCAACTTCATGTGCCGAATGTCCAAAATCTGGGAGCCTCAACCTCCTGGAACCCTCTGGGCCTCCACGGCCTGTAAAGGGATCACTTTGTCTTTACCTTTTGCATAGTAAATATAAAAAAATTCAACGAATAAAACGAATCTTACGCTAGCATATGGGCATACAGATTCGTAATGAAACTATTAATACGAACCACCACAGATTCGTAATCCTTACACAAATCATGCATAAACAATTAAAACAACTGATAACACGTAAAAAGTAAAAACCCGGCTTCGAGGTGTAGGCCTATTTCACGATTACAGTGCTCCACCCGGGAAATAAAGACCTCAGATTCGATATCCCTAACATCCCCCCCCCCCCAAAAAAAGAATTACCGCATAATGAGTTTTGACCAAATCGTTCAATGTTTTTTTTTTTCATTTAAGCCTACATTCATTATCCCCCCTGCCTTCCATCTACATAAAAAATTTAGATATTTGCGTGCTGTCATGTTATAAACGAATGAATCAAGGAGAGCGGGCTAACAAAATCGAAGCGTTCGACGAATTGATGGGTTATGATTAAATATGTATAATATATATATATACATATCCTTTTATACCTGGAATATTTTACGAAAAATATTTCGATGGAGCATAAAATCACGTTTTCTGCCATTTTTCGCTCAAAACTCGCGAACGAAGGCGATAAATAAAAATCCGGCTTCGAGGTTCATTCGGACATCCTTTAGTCCATCTATGTTAATAATTTCAGGTCTCTGCTTTAATATGTTGTAGTTATATTGTGAGAGACGAGTAGTTAGAAAAACTAAAGCCATAAAAACAATGTACTTACATCTGAATGGAACTACTCCGAATGTGGCATATCGGAATTTTCATATTCAATGGTTTATCTTAGTCATGTACATAACTACATATGAAGCATATGGATTCATCGATCGCACATCCCTTGCTTTTAATATACTAAATGCTGTGTCCCAACTATACAATTCGCTTTGCAATTCCAACCTTAGCATTGCGTCTTCCAGCCCAGACGACTCCTGAAACTTACGACTAGAAAACACGCATAGCATATTTGTAAGGGTAAAGCAATATGTGAAATCATGAACTGCATGGAGAGCCGAGAACGCTTGCAACTTACGACTAGAAAACCCGCATAGCATATTTGTAACGGCAGAGCAATAGGTGAAATCACGCATGGCATAGAGAATCGAGAACAATTGTTGTATGTAATTTAAAATCTGAAAAAAATCTGAAAAAATAAAGGTGTAGTCGTAATCTACGTGAAAAGTTAGTCTATAAAAAGTATAACTTTTTCTCTGAAGATTAAAATTATTTTTATTTTGTACACCAGTGTAATTATTATTACCAACAAAACATTTAGTTCGAACAAAATACGAACAAAATATTATTAAGTAGTATAATTCTTGTATTTCATGCATTCCCTCTGGCTGAGTGACAGAGAATTCCTTATTGCCATAATTCCGCAAGGTTAAATTAATTAATAAAAATGAATAATTAAATGTTTAACACTTTTCACAGCGCCTGCCCTGCTTCAGCATACTTCTAAATTAACACTTCATTCTTGTTAATTGATAAAACTAAAAGAAGAAAGTTATGAAAATTAATTGTACTGGATCAATTAATGCCATTTTAAGTAGACTTAGGAAGCTTTCATAAATACTTTTCTTTAAAGTTAATTATTTCGTACAAATAATACAATTAAACAAGTAGGTATAATGAACAAAGAATAGGTCGTGTCTACACATTTGGAGATTCTCTTCTTGCGTTTGCATATTATAAAGTAACGTACGTTCGCTTTTATTTTCATGATTAATCATTGAGAGTTGCAATCACACTATTTCTAAAATTCCTACCCTAATTATGTAACTCACTGGTCCCAAAACCTATGCACATAATATACATAATGTATTTACTCAGGGAACTATGTTTTGGAATTAAGGCTTCCGCAGAAAATCGCATCACAACTTCCGACATTTGCTTTTATTTACATCTACTTTTGCTTTTAAAAAATATCAAAGACTATGGCTACAAATTAGACTAGAAGTGATTATTGAAGTTATGTTTCAAATTTATTGCTTCATTTAACCAATTAAATTCTTGAGTATAATAATATGATTTAAGCTTCTTTTAAAACGTACTTTATTTATCAAGAACTTTAGTTTAATCACAAAATTAAAAAGCCGGTATGAAGCAATTTTTATAAACTTCCTCTATCCTTAATATCTTCCACCATAGAGTACGCGAATATATTGCGGTACTATGCATTTACTTGCCTCATCCTCATTCAAAGTCATTTCCGAGACAAGACTTAAGTTATTTCTGAGACAAGACTTAAAAGTTAAGTCTGTGGATGAAATAAGTAGGTTATTACTACCTTTCAGTTATTTATTGTAAAAATTATTCAAATAAAAGTTTTATCTCTTAGTATGACATATTATAATGTATAATATACCATATGTTATAGTACGAGGGTCATTTCAAAAGTTCTGCACACTGTAAGATAAAATTAAAGAAAATAATTTATTTTGCAAAATACATTTACAGGCCTTCAATATAATCTTCATTCTTGGTTATGACAGCTTCCCAACTTTTTGGCAAATTCTGTATTCCACATAGGGCACCTTCATTGTTGATCTGTCTGATTACTCATGTCACCTCACTGGAAGCTTCATCAATTGTAAAAAAACGTTTTCCACGGAGTGGTTCCTTCAATTTGGGAAACAAATCAAGTCTGGTGGGCTCAAATCTGGACTGTATGATGGGTGGGGAAGTCTTTCCCATCCACGGACGTGGAAAACGTTTTGTTACAATTGATGAAGCTTCCAGTGAGGTGACCTGAGTAATTAGACATCTCAACAATGAAGGTGCCCTATGTAGAACTCAGAATTTGCCAAAACGTTGGGAAGCTGTCATAAGCAAGAATGAAAATTATATTGAAGGCCTGTAAAGGTATTTTGCAAAATTAATTATTTTCTTCTATTCTATTTTACAGTGTGCAGAACTTTTGAAATGACCCTCGTACATTATGCACATTGCAATTTGTGTCGAAAATTTTAACAAATCGTCAAACCCTTTTTTGAAAAAATCGTGAAAAGGTCTTCATGTAAACTCACATTAAAAGTAAGAGAAAGACGTTGGAAATCTTCGTCTCAAGTAGGTATCAACCCAACAAGTTAAGCAATCTGGAGTTTTCATCATAATATACAACGAAGCATGTACAACTTTAAATATAATGGTATTAATCCCTGGTCAATAAGAGGTCTTACTGTATTTAAAATTACAGATGAACACAGTTTTCTATGGCATTTACTACTGCCAGAATTTTATGCAGCGCAGAAGCAAGCATTTATCAATTTACTCGGTGGAGGGAGTAGACGGAAACATTAACGTGAGGGTTAGCATTGTAATTGTAGTTGTAATCACTCCACGAATCTGAGAGGTTAAGTGTCACCGGACTATAGTAATTGGTAATTAGTTTGTGATGAAATCTGTGACGGGCTGGTCCATGGAGAGGGAGTGCGGCTGCCTCATATTGGTCCAGTAAAGTGATCCTGCAAAACTACCTGTAGCGGATGCAGCTTCTAATTAATAGGGTAGAAAGCGGTTATATCGTCCTGTAGGTCTAATGGTAACACGTCTACTATCAAAATAGTCTAAATATATTTTTTCATTTGTGTTTATGAAAGATTTTAAGTTCTAGTACATATACATAAAGAACATGTGACTTTAGGGAAAATGCCTAATATTGCTAGTATTGGAACTATTTAAATGAACTGGAAAGAAACATGGCTGAGTCTGTATTCTTTAAAAGAATACATCCTAAGCTGGAACAGAAGTCTGGTCATAAGCTTCATATCCGCTATTCCTGTTCCAGAATTTGTTTTCCATTGGAATATAGTTTATAATGCAAGTCTAAAAATGAGAGAACACTGGAATATCTTTATTACGCATGGTTCAGAACGCCTGTACATTAAGTCAAAGCTTCCAGCTGAGTCCCGTTTGAGGACACATTTATTACTTTGAATCAATCTTGTATATATGCAATTACTTTAATTAGCGTAATTAGAGACAAATGAACAGTCATAAAGTTTCAACAGATCATGAAATGTAATTGTTGAGGAATGATATGCAAAAATAGTGTAACGTTCATTTGTCGCAAAAAATGTACACAGCAGGACTTGGAATGACCGGCCTTGGAAAGAAGAAATTAACGAGGTTGGCGGAGCAGCCAATGCAATGATTATCATTACCCTGAAGAATTGAATGTGAAATGAATAAGAAACATGAACCAATTATTAAAAAATAAATATTTAACAAGGGTTTACATAACGTAACGTAATGCAAGGGCTCCCATTTGATATTTTCTAGGGGGAAATTTTTTTAATTAATCTAATTTTTGTCGCTTTAACTTTTTGGGCTACTTTATAACTTTATATTAGTAATATAATAAGTGCAACAATGATGTAGCCAGAAAATAATTTCGGGAAGGGTCAAAAGTGTCGGGGGTTTGGGGGTATGGAATACCCCAAAGAAGACCCGGAAATTTTTTAAATATTGAACTAATGAAAATCACATTTTACACTATTTTAGCATTGAAAAACTAGTTAGCAAATTTGTTTACCATAGTCTAAAATATGCCAATGTAAACAAGAAATCGTTACCTAAGTCGGGGTCTCCCCCCCCCCCACGGAAATTTTTTAAATATTGAACTAATGAAAATCACATTTTATGCTCTTTTAGCACTGAAAAACTAGTAAGCAAATTTGTTTACCATACTCAAAGACATGCATAAGTAAACAAGAAATCGTTACCTAAGTTAGGCTATAATACTTATTACTATTTATAAGAAAAGTTAAATATTACATGGAACAATGGAAATAATAGCCTACTCATTATGTTATGAAAACAAAATAAATGCTGCATCATATACCAACAACACTTGTTTAATTCAATAAATATTTTTTTAAATACAAAAATAGAATTTTAGGTTTTTATTTTTAAGGGTCCAGGCCCCCTGGACCCCCTTTCCTGATCCATGTGGATTCTGCTTCAATGTTGTCGATTTGGTATAACTTCTGCAAACTTTTTATGTCTCTACTGATCTTTAAATAATTGTTCTAAAAGAAAAATACTTGACTATAATTATTAATATAGGCTACAGTACATGTTTTCCTTTCCCTGAGAGCTGGGGGGGGCGCGGTCCCCCCTTGCCCCCCGGTATGGGCGCCCTTGACGTAATGTGAAAAAAAAATTACAATCTGCATAACCAGAATTCCAAGTTGGTACCGGTACTACTTCCTTGTAAGAAGACGCTTGTTAGAAGAGTAATGTCACAGAAATGTAGTCAAGCAGAGGTTTTACTGTTCAATGAGGGAGAGTCAATCCATCACGGTGTCATACAGCAACATGGCGGATCAGTTTATCACAATTAACCCTAATCCAAGGGAGCGAAGAGCTCTTAGTTCTTGTCACCTAATCTGTGTTCATTATCCTGTAGGCCGTGAATTCACATGGCCTCATATGATTGCCTGGATAGTTTGTCAGTCCTGGCGCACACGCTGCATGGCTGCTAATTTGATACTAGGGTAAGGAAAGTAGAAGGGGCGTCAATGACAGGGTTACAAATCGGATGTCAGTCACTAATCACCATCCCCTATCTTTTTTCTAAGTCAAAGCCTCTTTTCAACGACATGAATCCTATGTTGTTTTATGACTTTAAACTTGTAAAAATCTGATTTCGTTTGTTTCTGAAATGGTTTATCTATGAATGACTGAAATCTTTTCTCAGTCAGTATAGAATCTAGAATCCTATTCATTCCTTCTAACTTTTGTTAACACAAGGAGGACTGCAAGCCTGTTGCAGCATAACCTTACCGACGACTGTCACAGGCCTAAAGTGCAGTACATCCCCGTCGTTAAATAACCATATAACAACCAACTATAGAAAAAAAAGATGGCTCAAGATTCATGAGCCAAGAGCCATCAGTTTCGCTAAGAATTTTATGAAATTTTAAAATCCACCTGGATGAATTCTCATGTTGAAATAACCAAGAATCTACAAAAACGTTAAATGATCTTGAGGTTTTTTTTAAGGAAAAGAGACATTTACAAGGTTGTCATGAACAAAATGAAAATATATATATATATATCTCCGAAGTAGAATAACTGAAGTGTAATACAACAGCAAGAGGAAAGTAATAATATTTAAATCACAGCATTAAATTGGATTAAATGGGTTTACAATATAGGCCTGTTCGAAGTAGGCCTACCATACATAAAAAGAGCTATATCAGTGTTTCTGCGGTTTCTAAAGTGTGCTCTGCGGAATCCAGAGGTGTGCGAGCAATTCCAAAGTGATTCTGCAAGTTCTCATAGTATATTTAATTCTATTTTATATTCACAATAGTAAAAATCACCAAAATAAGGTAAAAACAATAATATGAAAAATAACTACGAGTTATAATTATAATAATATTATAACATTACTAATTTTGTTTATTACCATTGATATTATTAAACAAAAGCTTACCTGTGTTTACCGAAACAAAATAACGTCACAGTCTAAAAACCGAAAAAAAAAGTGAGACAACTTTCGACCACAAAGCTGAATATAAAAATAATCTGTAGGCTGAAAAATACATTCTTCCCAACAAATAGAATTATTAAGATGGTGGCTTTCACATGTTTCTTAAGTATCAAATAAAATATCTGAAAATATATCATAAAGATAATCATCCCTTAATTATGTAAGCTCAAGACTATATTAGTTATTATAATATTGAAAATGTATTTTTAACAAAAAATGAACACTATTGACAGAATAAAATTTGTTTGTTTGTTTTGGTTACTAATCGATGATTAATGTTTAAAATGCGGTAACTCCGCCTTGTCAATATAAAGTGAAAGATTAAATAAAAATTAAAAATAAAATAAATTTCGATCAACTTGTGATCATCTTCAGATAAAAAGTTTTTAAGTAAAAATTAAAATGTTAGTTTAGAGCCGTCCAGAATAGCTACATAACAACATAATATGTTATGTTTTAATTTTTACTTTAAAACTTTTTCACTAAAGAGACCACAAGTTGGTAGAAATATATTGGTTTTTAACATGTTACATTTTTTATATGGACAAGGGGGAATTAAACACAATTTAAACTGATGTGAATATGACTCTATTTTACCAACATTGAAATGATGATTAAATATGCCACTCAGTCCTATGACCATTCCTGGTGAGCCAAAATTTTGTCCCGCAGTCCTTTACATTCTTCCACATACACAGACATGGTCATCGACGTGGTTCGGGATCATACCCATCGTACCCACCCGTAATATATATATATTAGGGATGGGTTGATACCAGATTTTCTCGATACTCGACACTCAATACCGATACATGATTTTTTCCTCGATACACGATACTTGAGGGAACTGTGTAATACCAACTAAATTAATTAAGTGTACATATTTAATGAGACAAAATTTAATATCATCACTAGCCTATAATTACTTTTAAACTCTACATTAAAACTAAACGTTTGATAGGAAACGAAACAATTAAAAATCTCTTCTGTTTGGATTTTAAAAGTCGGAAAGTCTTTATTTATGACTAGACAAAAGTCACAGAGTGGTTTTCTCCATTTCAAGGGTAAATAGAAGTATTTACTATATTTAGTAGGCTACTAAAAGCAGAAAGAGATACCGCATTTCCTTAAATTGCAGAATTACCAAAGTATCGAAAAAGTATCGAGCGAGTTTTCTGAAGTATCGCTCGATGATGGCGATACCATGAAAGTATCAAGAGTATCGAGGTATCGAAAGTATCGAGGACCCATCCCTAATAAATATATGTATAACTTATATCTTCCAAATTTAGCGGAATGAATTACTTCAGTTTTATATATATATATATATATATATATATATATATATATAACTTATATATATATATAAACAAGAATAATCAGAATCAGAATAATCAAAAAAGATGATTATGCTCTAATAAGAATTTCCGCGTTGAAAAAGCAGAATCGCTGCTCTGCTTGGTGTTGAATATCCTATGATGTGTAATTTTACGTTAAATGAAGAAGTCAGTTACACACACAGTTTGATGCATACTATTTATCACTGAAGGCGATAACATCACATAGTGGGCATTACCCATTCACTTTTTATTGGTCAGTACGAGAGAACCGTAAAATGGCATATCATTTATAACTGAAGTAATTCGTTCCGCTAAATTTGAGTGATGAAAAGAACAAATACCATCAAGAGATGTAAATCACAGCCAAATGCAATTTATCTCTTGAGTTAAAAATAGCAATTCCATGAAAATATAATTTACCGGTGGACAGAATCTCGATCTCTAACATATTTCCGTTTAATGGCTCGACTCATAGGATACATTAACAGTTGAAGATGGTAATAAAACAGTCGTCTTCATTTCTACGCTTGTGTGTAGGATTATATAAATGATGCTATATCCCTTGTCCCCTTTTTCGTCTGATGAAGATGGAGAACAAAACTCATAAACTTAGTGGAATTACATTAAGTTTGTCTTAACTACCTTTTTCAGGGCTGAAGTTTTATAGTTGCCGAAATCCTGCGTCGTCTTTATGGAGCTGCTGAATTATTTCATGATTGAAGAATTTCATTTACAGTCGGCCTGGGTGGCCCAGTTAGTATCTCGCTGGTTTTCTGTGCAGAAGGTTGAGGGTTCGGGATTGATGGCATTTAAGTGTGCATAAATGTGACAGGTCCATGCCAGTAGATTTACTGGCATGTAAAAGAACTCCTGCGGGCACAAACTTCCGGCACACCGGCGACGGTCACAGGCCTAAGTTGCAGTACATCCCCGTCGTTAAACAAGCATATACCAACCAAGCAATTTCATCTATAGGACTAGGAGAAACACATTCATTCCTTCTAGGATATGAGATTAAAAAATGGCAAGTTTTATGCTGGGGGATATGGAATTTAACACTAAATGAGTAAAACGTTTTTGCCCAAATCATGCATAATAAACAATTATAACGATTGCTAATTAAAAAACTAAAAACTCGTCTTCGAGGTACATTTCACGATTAAAGTGCGTCGCCCGGGCAAGAAACGATCTCAGATTCGAGTTACCTAGCCCAAAATTACACCGCAGAGACAGTTTCGTCCAAACCATTCAATATTTCCACATTAAGCATGCATTCATGATCCCCTTCTGTCCAGCTATGTAAAAAAAAAGTTTGCGTGGAACGCCACGCGACAGAAGTGAACTTGTTTTAATTTTTGGATTTTTTCAATTTTGGATTATTGGATTTTTTCAATTTTGGATTGTTGAACTGTTTAATATAGGGGTTTTTAATTTTGTATTTTTTATTTTTGCTCTTTTAATTTTGGATTTTTTTAATATTAAATCTTTGAGTGTTTATTTTTTTATTTTGGATTTTTTAATTTTTTAATTTTGGATTTTTTAATTTTGGATTTTGGATTTTTTAATTTTGGATTCTTTTATTTTTAAATTTTGGATTTTTTAATTTTTAATTTTTGGATTTTTTAAATTTTGTGTATTTGGATTTTTTAATTTTAGATTTTTTATTTTTAAAATGTTGGAGTTTTGGATTTTTTAATTTTGGATCTTTGAATTTTTTATTTTGGAAATTTTGATTTTTTAATTTTGGATTTTCGATATTTTAATTTTGCATTTTTAGTTTTTTTAATTTTGGATTTTCGATTTTTGAATTTTTATTTTTTTTATTTTGGATAAGCCTAATCATTGAGTTGATTGTTTCCTGTGCAGTCCGTTCCGTCACATCTCACTAATTACGTGACGATTTTGAGCGTTACACAAACTCCCGATTTACCCCTACCTCTGCGAAACGTAAACAAATGAAACTACACTCCAGCAAGGCCACCTTAAAATCACAATATTGAATGCGGTCTTGTTAATAGGTGGCGTTGGATTTACACGGAAACACAATCTCAAATATTATATAAAGATTCATCCTGCAGGCTTTAAAGTGAGTTGTAAAACATAACAATCAGAGCTTTTATTTGATTTTAAAGACATGTAAAATGTAAAAATAAGGCCTATACTGCTACATAACCTATCATGGACTCCGCAGTTCCGTGCAGCAGAATGCAGTTCATGAAACAGTGCACATCAATGGACCGCAGTGCTCGCTCACGTAATGCGGCGGTCGCTAATGAAATTCCAGTTTTCTGATTAAATTGGCCTTCTATTAACACCATGCTCCACTTGCTGTGTGCTGTTCAATCTAATTCATTGTCGGAGTTAAACAGAGCGCATTAAAATATTAAACTTCACCTGATTTGCCAAGTCCTCGTTCACCTAGCCCAAGTCAATAATTTCACAGTTCTCTGGAATGAAGGCAATAATAATAAATAAGAGTAATTTCAGCCTCATTTAAATTATACTGGTAGATCCTATCCGACACTCAGCTGATGAGGCCGAATTATTAATGGGATCGACTACCCAATGGATGGCCTGTGTTCGATCCCGGACAGGGGCTGAAGATATTTCTTCTCTTGTCGAGTCCAGCCATGCTCTAGCATTGTGAGAAACCCAAGTAAAATATATCAGAAGACACAAGCAGGCTTCAAACACTCACCATGATAAAATAATTTTTAAAAGGTGAAAGGTGACTGGATAATATTATCTAAAACAATGTAACGGGTGTGACCAAATACGGACATACTTTTCACTTGTTCACAGTAACAGTAACTCTGTATAACACAAAATTTGTTACAGATTTGAGACTATTTTCTAAAGAAAAATATTTTAATGTCAAAACATTAGCACAGAAAATATATGAAAGGCAATTAACTTGGGTATTTTATTTTCATGCTATTTGAAATTTACAGTTCAACAGATATTTAATTTTCAACCTCTATGTCAACATTTTCATCGACTGACCCTGAAATATACATAAACCAACATCCCCATAATTATGTGAAATATAAGATAAAAACGCAGGTATCATCAGCTAAAATGTGAAAAATGCACCTTATCCCCTGTAATAGTAACAAAGGTCAGTTATAACCTACATTTATTCATTCTGTAATAGTGCTAATCCATAACTCTTGTTTCTTTACAACATATTTACAACACTTTCCCTTAATTTTTTTGTTACTAGGGTTGAAAATGGCATAACTAGTGCCAGAACGCATAAAAAACAGGGCTATAAGGTGAATTTTTCACATTTTAGCTGATATTAATCCCTCATTGGCAAAGATGAAATTGATTAATGCAGGTATCACGCTTATCCATTATCATTAAAATTCCTGCCCCTCTATCATAAAATGAATTTTTGTAGATTTGGTCCGATTGAAATGTCTGTGCTACTCAGCTCATGGGCATCAGCTAGGCTTTCACGCACAGGGGGCTTTGTAGGCATCTGTAGCTTTGAAGTTACCGACATAGTTCATATTAAATATAACGCCTGTCGCCCAGTTTCACATACAGGACTGGGCGACGTCTGTGAAGAGTGAGCCAGACTTGGTTGTATACTTTAGGGCCGGTGCTAGAGCGGAAAATATCGGACTACAAAGATTGAGTAAAAATATATACCGGGTGAATATTCTCCTCCTGCGGATTGGTAACTAGGCAAACCTGCATTTTACACACGATGCGAAATTCAGGTGCTCACATTGCATTCACCAATCCGTCCGAAAAAAAGGCTGCAATGTTGTTTTCAGATAATACACTTTGCTAACGCAACAGTTAACATGCTGGGTCATCATACTGAAGGTCCGAGGTTCAAATCACTGATACGATGCGACGCAATGGTAAGTGTTTACGGCATATTCTGTAAAACAACTATACAGCATAACTTCTCAATCCACAGAATGAAAAGATTCACCCAGTATATGACTAAAGTTGCTATTTTTTTACATCTCAAGAAGTTGAAGTGTGGAAGTACTCGTAATTCCACGGGACCCTATTATATGCATTTTATTAAAATTGCACTGTACAATAATTTTGATTTTTTTTCCCTTTATATGAAACTATGTGATTGTGTATAAACAGAAGGTTCTACTCTCATGTATCAATACCAAAATGGTCCATTAAAAAGCCAAAATGTGGATTTTTTGAAAATGGTGCGAGGTTATCAAAAAATAATTACAGATTTGTTATTTTCGGCCAAAAATTTACAAGAAACATATATTTTCATTTATAGGACATTTTTCATCTACAGTGTTATCAGTTTTTCGTAATGTATTTAGATGTTAGCGAGAGTGGAATCGGGAATGAAATTAAGATAAGGTAAAGTACTGTAGTTTTCAAATTAGTAAGCAGAAGAGCTTCTACAGGGATAAATCAAGACGATTTTGCTCCGCAGGTCATAGATAATAGGCCTACAGGTAAACACTACATTCACTAATTCCTGTGTAATAACCCATGTTGTCGGATTGTTTTACTGAAGTTCCATCATCCATTTTCTACTAATACGTATGCGATCTGATATGTGCTTTAGCAATTAGTTCTCATTAGCAGCTTCTTCTGTACAATTTACCCTAATGTTATGGATAATTAATGTGCCAGATGCACTGTGTATTTGGTATTGTATGATAACTTCTGGGAAACGCAGGACCCGAGACTATAGTATTTTCTAGGCCATAGTTTCCCAAACTGTGGGTCAGTTTCCTGTTGGAATCGTCAGATAATTCTGGAAGAGATATTTAGTGATTAAAAAGTTACTCAAATATAAATACGCATTTTTATATTGTACTATAACCTGCTAAGTAAAGGATCCAGAAATAAACCTTTAGCAAACTTTATAAGACTTACGAACTACTTAAATGTTGAATGCTGCGTCGGGTGTATATGGGAGTGATGAATTTTCTTACACCATTACAGTGTGAAAAGAGGTTTCCTGACGGTTCCTGCCGATCTCATTATAACACATGCAAATTACCAGAACTGCCAATGCTTGAAAAAGTTAAACTTTCTGTGTTGCATAACCCATTGATCAGTTATGAAAAGTGAAAAAATTTGTCGTAATAAAAGTAGGTACTGTTTTGCTGTAATGAAGGCCGATATACTTCAGTCATGTGTAGGCCTAATGATAACTCCCCTTGAACATCTCTTTGCCAACAGAATAGCATCAACATTTTAAATAGGCCAGTGAGAATCGTACGAAAATGATAGTAAAATAAAGCATTTAATAGTTTATTTTCATGCCGCGAAGCCCGATCATCGCGCTGCTTTCAAGAATGGAAACAACTTCATTGAAGACTACGCATCTTACTGGTATATAAAGCCGGATGCAGAAAAAATGGGTCACCTATACGTTATAATCAGAATACAGCGTATGGTCGTCTCATCATCGTCTGCATACATAAGACAATACATAATTAAACCATTGAAATTGGCTGCATTTTGTTTAATAGTCTGACATTTATTTGCAGTAGGTTGTTCAAAGAACTAAATACTCGAAAAATATTAAATTCACTGGGGGCAATGCATATGTGTTGTGGCTGTTTTATATCAGCAAGCAAATATTAAATAGTTAAATAGCCTCATTAAATAGCTGACCTGCGAAACGAGTTCGAGTCTCAAAAGTACCTTCTGTATCTGTATCTGTACCCTATGATCCCCAGGTGGGGCGAAGGTGCCTCCAAGTGGAGGTTTCATTACCTATATTAATTTTGATATGCTTATTTTCCGAGAGAGGGTAGAGGAACAGGTGGTAAGCCCATCGCCTCGCAACCCCCCTCTGGAAACTAAGTATTTTTTGGACGTGAAAGGGCCGAGAAATTTTGTCCAGAGGCTCTTATTTAGGCTTGGAGTTCTTTTACGTGCCGTAAATCTACGACACGGGACCCCCAGCTTAAAGTCCCTCCCGGAGGACTCCGTGCCCAGGATTTTTACGTCCTGAAAAATCCATCGACCGCGGCCGGGATTGATCCCGCGCCCTGCGGATCTAGAGGCGGGCACGCTACCTCTAGACCACCGCGGCCGACAAAAGTACCTTAATTATTTTAATTGCATGTTTTTGGACACATGTTTAGCAAGCGATGGAGATACACTTACTAATCCCAACCACATGAATTTTTTCGTGTTGTTTGTGATACTTGTTTATTTTGTTTCAAAGAAAATGAATTCTGGAAGTTCGCTTGTTTAAAGGCCTATTAACAGCTCATTTTGTTTTAAAACACGAGCATAACATTAATTGACGAATTAACTGGAAGCGAACACACATAAAAAACAGTACAGAAGGCAGAGTTTTTTTTATCTCTGTGCCAGGCAAACGTCATGAAATTAAATACATTGAATAAACATAACAGCAATGACTACAAGTTCGTTTATACTTGTGAACCACGCCTTAGAACTTTAATCTTATAACGAACAAGAGTAGGCCCATCCTTTTTGCAGTCGGCTGTACATACATTTATTAGTTTTTGCTTTGAAAGAAAATCCCGAAATACAATTTTTTTGAAGTAAAACTTCTTTAGTGGCGGTAGAGGGTGAATAGGGAAAATCAGTCACATTAAAACCGTCACGAAATCAGTCACAATCAGTCACAATCAGTCACACGAAATCGGAATCGGAATCGAATCGGAATCGAATTGAGAATATCTGCAACGTACTTTTGATACGTGGCTCCTTCCTCTTTTATGCCCACTACTATGTAGTAGGCAATGGGTACCTAGGCAAAGCCCATTTGCCCCATGATTTTGAGTATGATTTGGAAGTGGTGTCATAGCTGTAAAGTAGGGGTGGTTAGGAATGTTCGATTCTATTGTTGTAGCCGAAAAGACAGTCTATTGTAATTTTGTATGATCCAATTTCTTGCTCTAAAATTTTGTTTTACGCGGTCAGAGGGTCCTTTTATTTAAAAATTTTGAAGTTTGGGGGGGGGGTGTTATTGTGCGGGTTGCGGCCCGTCTTAGTCACACTCAAAACCGACTTGTTTCGGTGCGGACTGCACAGAAAACAATCAACTCAATTATTAGGAGTAATCAAAGGAAATTTTTCAGACCTTACTTCCTCAATGGCAATAGACAATTCCTAAGCAATCTAAAGGTATATTATCTATTTTGTGGAACCCGGAGGTTCATTACCGCGCAAATCCAAAATTAAAAAATACAAATTTCCAAAATTTAAAAAAACAAAATTAAAAATTATAACATCCAAAAATCAAAAATTTAATAAATAATAAAATCAACAATTTAACAATCAAAAAATAAAAAATAAACAGTTCAAAGATCGAAAATTTAAAAATCCAAAATTAAAAATTCAAAGATCCAAAATTAAAAAGTCCAAAATCCAAAATTAAAAAAGTCCAAAAACCCAATATTAAAAAGTCCAATAATGCAAAATTGAAAAAAATCCAATGATAAAAAATTAAATAAAGTTTTACTTCTGTCGCGTGGCGTTCCACGCACTCTTTTTTTTTTCCATATATACCCTCTAATTAATGTGTGAACCAAAGATGCATTATATTCTTCGCTTTGGAATTAAATTCAAAATGGATTCACTTTTCTTCACATGGAATTATTTAGCCGAATACCATTTGTGTTGAGTTTTGCTTGGATCATTTAATGTCGCTTTTGAACTTATGTAATTTGTCGTGACAAAAAACATTCGTTAAACTAATTGCTTTACCAGTGAAGCTATCAGCACTCGTGGTATTGCTGTAGATGCTACAGTAAGTCTATTAACACTTGAAATTGCCATTTAGTAATAGGGGTAGTAAAGCAACTACTATCTATGCAGGCTTATTTCATATTCATCATTCTTCATTATTATACATAATTCTTAATCATAACTTTTCTCATATTTAGAAATAATGTGCAGTTTTTTGCTGCATTTCCAGTGTTCACATTTGTGTATGGAGCAAATTTAATATCTCTGCTATTTGTAATTCAACGTCCAACTAACCTACCATGCATCAAAATATAGGCCTACTTTTTACTCTGCAGCTATTATAATTTTATAACGATTTATGGTCTTTGCAAATAACACGCTTCTACACCTGCGTAACTGCAAAACGGAACTAAACACTGGTGTGTAATAAATTAATGGTTTTGCCAAGATATGCATGATTTGTTACTTCACAATTGTACGTCACGGTATGAGAACTGCAGGTCGGCTGATTCCGAAATATAATATGAGAATATCAGAAGTATGTAGATTATGGTAAAATCTGTGAACAAAAATTATTACTTGTTCTACATTCAAAATTAAAAAGACTCATAATAAATAAATGGTGCAAAATATATTACGGACAGACTTTCTCATACATAGACTATGTGTCTTACAGCATCACACATATTAACTAAATGTAGGCTATAATATATTGCCCGTTTAGGCAGCCGAGATCAAGAAAATAGGTTTTAGAAGACAGTGCAAGTTAAAATAAGTAAATATAATATACGACTTAGGCACAATTAAATTAAAAAGTGGGACTATGTTTATGAACTGCGTAGACCTATGTTATAGATTCGGAATACTTTTTTTTATTTTATTTATTGAGCGATTTCCTCATTTCTGAGGTTAAACTCCACCAACACAACTCTATTACAATAACATTTGTATAAAAGTTCAGTAATTACTAACCAAATTTTAAATTACAATTTACCCAAATTTTTACATATTTTAATAAAATTAACATATTTTCAAAGAATGTTCAATGTGTTGCATGGTACCACTTATCCCTGTCCATTGCATCTTCTGGGTTTAACTGAAAATTTTGTAAGGAGTCTCGAACGCAATGATCCCATTTTCTAGGAGGTCTTCCCTTATTTTAAGCCTACTATTTCCTTTATTATTATTATTATTATTATTATTATTATTATTATTAGTAATTATTATGAATTTTGGTTATTGTCATTATTGTTATTGTTATTATTGTTAATATTTCTTAGTTCATATTGCAAGCTTTAATTGCATCGCGTATTTAGGATCTTGGGGTTTACCAGTAGTTCCTGTAACAATGTTATTTAGTTTTGTCTTTGCGAAAGAGGAAACCATGAAAATCCTAACCTAACCAAATTGGCCGGCCACGAAGTTTTGGGTTTGAACCCGGGACCTCTTATCTCTATCACATTATGAGCGAACAGCTAGCTCAACACACATTTCCCCATTGATTTTGGACATACAAGATCGGGAAATGAATCATTAAAACAAATGCCTTGAAAAGTTGTTGGGAGTGGAGTATGGCCTTTGGTCGAGGGCTCCGGGGGTGGTGGAGGGCCCAAAAAAGTTCCCTCCCTTACTGGTTCTCTTTTGCTGTTTCCTCCCGGACATCTTGTAAGCTGACGTGAAACTTCGGAGAATTTTATTACAGGCACTAATTTAGACTAGGAATTCTATAAATTTTCTGCAAATCTATGATACTGAATCCACGAGAACTTCGATCCAGGGTCCTAAAAAATCCTATCTTTGCACCACCGAGGCTGACGGAGTTAATGCTTAAAAGCAAAATCCTATATGACACAATAATTTGTCTTAATTTTGTAATAAAATAACAGAAAATAACTCCAAAGAAAATTTCAAATTCTTTTATTTTAAGTCAAAAGTTGATAGGTTTATGTCCAAAAACGAAAGCGAAAGTTCAACATGACGTAGTTCATTTGATAATTGAATTTATTACCTCCAAACTGTTGCATATAGCATAGGCTTTACAGAATAGATTACAACATACTTTATATTTTTGTCGGAATATAAAATACTAAGAACGATATCAGAATCTTTCAAAACCTAAATAGTACTTTTAGGGCATTTATCAACTTTTGGCTTAACCACAAATTTAAGTCAAGTTTACAAAATAATGTAAGAAATGAACTATGAGCCTAATCATGGGGCTAATAATTATTTATTTATTTGCAATCCGGCACAAATGGAAACATAAATCTCGCAGCATTTGTAGTTAACTTATCATTTTGAAGGAAAGGACAACAAATCTACAGAAATTAAAATTAAATAATATATTTTATTAACAAGTACCAAAGTCTTTAGAGTTGAGAGTTAAATAATTGTTTAATTATTGAGAGTTAATTGTTTTAACATCATACTCGTAACCCATTTTAAAATCCCCCAAAGAAGAATAAATTCCATAGCCCTCCCGAACAACATATAGGCTACCAATAATCTCTATATATATAAAAGGCTTTGTCCTGACTGACTGAATGACTGACTGATTGACTGAATGACAGGAATCAACGTACAGCCTAAACTATAACAGGTAGAGACTTGGAATTTTGACAGTACCTTCGTTTCATAATGTAGGTGCTCACTAAGAAAGGATTTTGAAAAATGTTGATTTTAAATGCCAAAAATTAAATGTTTTTGAAAATACTTAATCCCTTTTCACACAGAATAATCAATTCCAATCACATAACATATTGTTGCCAAATAGTATCAGATGGGTTTGGAAAAGAAAAATGAAAAGCAGGTTTGACAAATAAGAGAAGTTATCAAAATAATTCATGTTATAAATAAATATTACAGAATGAAATCCACGAAAATAATGGGATCATATAACTTTCTCTACCCTGGACATAGAGAAAACAAAACGAGGTATGGTAATGTGTATATTATTATATTATATCGCAGGTTTTTGGAGAGAGAAGTATGAAAGTGATAATGCTTTCTGTTTAATTTCATCCCCAATGCAGTTTTATGGTAACATGAGAGTGGGAAATAAAATTTCCCGCCACGATATTACAATTTTGTGTTACAGGAATTTCTGTTTCTTCTTATTTAAACCTCTACCAGGCTTGCTGTGCACTGTACAAGCGATGGGATGCAAAATTCTAGATCCTCTATGAGCCATAAGAAACTATATCAAGCATTTTCTGAGGGAATAGTTTGAGTGTAATAAGTCGTTCTTCCTATTTCAAATTATAAATGCCTATATAAGGACCTAGAATTTAAAAATCGAAAATCCTTCATAAGTTAATTTCCAATTACAAAATACAAAACCCGGGCTACGCCGGGTCTTTTAAGCTAGTGTGGTATATAGGCTAACCTGCCTGTAACAATAGCCTACATACAGCAGCACATTTGGATAATGTTTTCTTCTTAGGTATACTGGTTTCAATAATTTCTCTGTGGATCCAGGCCCGACGAGAGGGAGGGGCAGCCGGGGCTGCAGCCCCGGGGCCCGGGCCCAAAAGGGGGCCCAGTCGACCAGGTTTTATTTTTACTTTCTAAATTTACTCTATATTAAAATTGGTTATAAGTCAATAAAAAGCTTGAGTTATGTTTTATGTGTTTATTTTATCTGCATTGTCCTGTCGTATAACGGTGACACGGAATTAATCTGATAATCTGAAACGGATTATTTTTTAAGAAAAATTGCTGTTTTTAAAAGTAGAAGCAGAAATCCTTTTGGACTGAACAGTAACTTTCGTCATTTAAAATCATAATTTTCAAAAGATTTAACTGGTACATACAGGTAAAATTGTTCCTAATTATAACATTTTAATGTATTTTCTGTTTGGTGCCCGACATCAGTTAAGCGATTTGGTCCAAAATCAATAGGCTTCGTCCCAAGGGCGTTATAAATGGTATACCAAGATTTATGAAAATCCGATAAAGGGTATTTGAGTTATCTCGCTTACAGACATACAGACAGACAGACGGACAGATATTTTCCTGTCTACCAGACAATCTCATAAAGTGTCGGTACCATTCTGGCACTTAATTATGTAATATCATTAAATAATATTTTTGTTGCATACATTAAAGGGCGAGTTGGGTAGTGAATTAAAAATTTGACAGGGGCCCGGGAAAATTTGTCCCTGGGGCCCTTGCTTTCTTTCAACGGCCCTGTGTGGATCACTAGATTTCTGGAATCAAGAAAGTTACGGAGGTAATTTTTTATTCACTGTATTAATGTAAATTTTCAACTAGGTCTCTACCAGAATGTTTGTCAAATACTTTCAAAAAGAATGCTGATTTTATCTGGCTTTAAATAGTGAAACGAGCTTTAAATTAAATGTGACGTGTAATTAATTTTTGTCCACCTATTCAGAAATGATTCTGCTGATGCTGTTTTCGTACAATGGAACAGAATGCATTGTCACGTATAGGCTCATGCAAAAATTTACTTCTAGTCAGCACTGCTTTTTTATTGCCTGTTTGTGTTTGTTATTACCGCATCATATATGGCATAATGACTCACGACTTTTCATGTTAGCATTTTTTACCCCAACGTACACAATATAAACGGACTTTTGATTTGTAATAAATTCATTTAATTAATGCTGGGGAGAATTCAGTTATTTTTAGCTCTTAGGCTACAAAATATGTCCACCTTTTATTTCAACATAAAAGTACTATTGTACCAAGAAAAATAGACCCATTAGGCTTTTATTCTTTCACGATAGGTATGAATGGCGTCTAACACAACTGTTAAAATGAATTCCCCTTTATTATCATTACTATTGTTTAAAATATTTCCGTCTTTTATTTCAAAATAAAAACGCGATTGTACCAAAAATAGAACCATTATGCTTATCTTTTTTTATGATAGGTATGAATGGCGTCTAATATATCTGTTAAAATGAATTCCTCTCATTAACATTGTCTAAAAATATGCTACGTTCAAATAAAAACACATATCTTTATGGCCTGTACCATTATTAAATATCACACTTTCTATCCAGATTCAATCTAGAATAAACTGCCTGCACTTTTAATCTATCTCACAGCATTTTTATTTGCAACTTTTCTTTCCGATATTGTGATCAAAGTTGATTTTCTTGCCGTCGCTCATTATACAGAAGATAATATTTGCAAAGAGCACTCACATTATACTGTACGTTGCCAACCCCGATCTTAAATTCCGATGCTTGATTTGTCTGTTCTCGTTGAGTTATACAGTTCACCAAACATAAAACCAAAACAGCAAATTGTGCGATTGCACTGCGCTGACGACAAAAATAATATTCCCTTTATAAACCAGTGTTTCGAACATGCTGACAAAAGGTATGTCATGGCATGCGTAAAAAGTATTATTTTAATGGTTTGATATCTTAATACGCGTAATATAATTTGGTGTCGCAATTTACTATACATTGTTTATTAAAGAAAAAACTAAATATAAATAGGTAAACCTATTTAATTTTGTTATTTTCCCAGCTTAGAACCCGACCCCTTCGCTGGCAACGGGTTCACAGTCCCAGGTTCGATCCACGGTACCTATTTGGTTTTTTCTGAGGTGGGAAGGTCTGGAACGGGGTGCACTCAGCCTCGTAATTCAAACCAATCCTGCAATCTGCTTATAGTAGATGACGCATCGGGCGAATGTTACAGGAATTTATCTACCATAATACCATGACAGATGCTATGCTTATGACCAAAAACGCATATGCATTCACTGAACATCGCAATTAAAGTGCCCCCTCTATACTGAATGATCCAGCTGCCTCATAAAGTTGACAACCACGGCACTTACAACTCTTATCTGCCTAACCATGAAAACGTAAAATTATAGTAAAATCAGAAAACTCTCACCTCAGCTTTATAGCTCTAATTTATTCTGCTTTAATCTTTATTGCCTACACGTCGTATAATCTTAAATATCCTACGCCACAAGCTCTACACTGAGATCTTCTTTCTAAATAAGGTATAGCCTAATATCCCCTCATATAACTGGAGATTATACAATAACGTATCTTCTAGAACCTTTCAAAATTATTTTGAATTATTTTGCCCGTTGAAAGTTTCGCTGCACATTCAACCTTCTCTTCCTCCCCCTAAAAAATAGTTTAGTGTTTTGTGGGGTTGTTAAATACTCATAGAAGTGTACTTAGAAAATTACAAAGAGAGTTTGTAATGTGAACATATTAAATTTACAAGGTACAGTGGTTCTGTGTATATTACATTTGCAATTTAATGCAATTATCTTCAATTTTTTGTTTAAATTTTTCGATAATTGATAAAAAAAAAAAAGGGAGGAAGGAAGAAGGAGAGACTTGGAAAGACTACAAGAGGAGAATGGAGCTTGCTGCCCAGCAAAAGTTTCTCCTGGAGATGGAAGAGGAAGACAAAGACATTGACAGCGACTAAAAGAGAGATAGAGACACAAAGCCAAGGAAAAACAAAAATCATTAAAGGGATGCAATTAAATAGATGAAATAAAATTAAAGGAAACGGATATACTTGTAGTTTCTAGAGTAAAAGCTGATGCACACCGAAGCACAACATGAGAATTAAAATTTTACATGATACCGGGGAGCTTCAGTTTATCAGATTAGAAGCTAACTAGCAGCTTAGTGGTTATCATAAGTTGATAGATTATACATTATCATCGTTATTGTTGTTAGTAGTTATTGGTTTTCGTAAATCTGAACTACTGGATTTCATATATTTATTACAATATTCCGCCTTAATCCTTAACATTTAACACACAACTTAACATATGAAGTTCATATGAACTGAAGGTGGCGCAGCATACGCCGAAATGCATTTTCAAGATAAGTTGTGTGTTAAATGTTAAGGGTTAAGGCGGAATATTGTAATAAATATATTTAATATTAAATCTTATCTGTTGGAAATTAGTTATTTTAATACTGGATTTCAAGTAGAAGAGGCAGTAGTTAGTTATATGTAGTGTAGTTCTTAAACATGAATATGTTAAACAAATAGAAACTATAATATTTAAACAAAAAAATTTCGTGAAACTGTAGCATTTAAAAAAATTATAACAAATAAAGTAAAAAAGTAAAATTACGATGAATATTAGGTCCTGACTTAAATAATCGATACCAGGACATCAGATTCACGGATTTTATTTTTTATATATTTTTCCTCACTCTATCCCAAGGCTGGTATATGGAAGGTTGCCTCGTTCGACGCGCATGCGTATTGAGCACGAGGGATGTGACGTGGCCCCTAGCCCTGCAGGAGGATTTAAACACCTACATACAATGGCAATGATGAGAATAAAACTTATTTTTAACTAAAATAATGCATGTATCTGTAAAGATAGACTACATATGAAGGGTCGGGGGAAAAAACCAGGTAAGTCACTTTTTAAAAAAAATGGAGATATCGTTACAGTTTGCTTCAGATTCATCATACCCATCAGCTGAAAGGTCGAAAGCGGAAAAAAAGCAGACCAGTCGGGAGAAATTAGCAGTCAAAGTTTCACTGTAAGGGGAAAGAACTGGGGAAGTCAAGCGCAAAGAGGAAAGAAGCAGGCGAGTCAATGGTGTCTCAACTGGCTTCGTTAATTATATAACAAGCAATCAAATTGCTGGCCTCAAGGAAATCAAACTGACATTCCGTATCCGCGGCCATTCGTATTGGAGTGCGATAAAAACGTAGGTTTATGGAATCTAAAAGCATTGATGGAAACACCTGAGGATTTCAAAGAAATGGTGAAAGCATCAAGATGTAAACCATCCCCTTTCACTGTGGTCAGCGTTACCCAACAAATGGTGCTAGACTGGAAGACAATGTTGGACTCAAAGTACGCTGCAAAGTGCCCTTTCAAAACACAGCCTATTAAAGTAATATCTTCTGCATCCAACCACAGCCGTATGCTGCAATATCGCACGACATACTATGGAGGGATGCAAACTGGGATTATAAGGGCACCTCGACAAGGTCAACCATTGGAGGATGGGCTATTTGAACTTCCAATTCCAGCTTATAATGGTATGTGTAGCTTTTTTTAAAAAAAAATTGTCTCCTGCAATAGTTTATCACAATTTATCAGATATTTTCTTTCTTTATTCTAGGTCTCCTGCCGATTTCAAGAAAAAAATTTAAAGATATACAAAATCTTATTAAGTTTTGTAGTCCTCGTGCTGTCAAATTCTTCAGATAGCTGCCCAATGTCTAAGTGATGTGAGTCTGTTCCACTTGACTTACCTGTTTTTTTCCACTTCAAAAGGTACCTTTGACAGGGTTTCGTGGAATTACATCTTTATGGGGACAAACTGGTTGCCAACAGCTATGATTCCACATTTCCTGAATCCAAGACTTCATTTTTCAGAAATCATAATTATTTTATGTGCAGATACATTGATGTCATAACAATTTGAACATTAAAATTGCTTTTTCTCAGTTTGTAAAAACATTGACTCTCCTGCTTTTTTCCCCTGACCCTTCATATGATCTTATAGGGGGTATGGCTTAATAGAGGGACCACTTCTGAGTGCTCAGGCCTCAAATGAATAAGCTGTAACAAAATATATTGAGACATTTGAAACGAAATATTTAAGCTGCTGGTTTCTGTAAAACATACTGTGGATGTCAAAATAAAGAACACGCACAAACATCTTACATTTCTCTTTAAATTTATTGGGGTACTTTTACAACTCTTTGGTTATGACTCAGAAAATGGGAAGTAGCCTACATTACTTTTTTTTCGTCTTATGCAGAGGGAAGTTCGCCCTTTTGTAAATAATTCTTTATTCATACACATTGCCAGCAGAAACTTAAAGAGCCTGTCCATTTTATTTACAGACAGCAGCAGACTATTGAGAATTTTCCTTGCTGAGCTGACCACCTACACTATATTTGACAAAAAAAAGAAATGTTCTATTCAAAAAGATGGGTTAAGGGTTAGAAAATGTGATTTTACCCTTCAGATGTAAAAAATGTTCATTGTGAAGCAAGACTCCCTTTTAAAAATCTTTAAAACATCAGTTCGCAGTCAGACAGCTCTAGTTTCAAGTGTCGTGCACAAGTTCTGTGTTAATATTGATTCAAAGTTCTGATTAGTTACGTCATATATGTGCTATAATTATCGCCTGAATTTAATAGTTGGGGAATTCTTATAGCCTATATGGGTGATTCTTCAAATACTGGAAAATTTGTGTTCCGGGGGATATTTCCCTTCAAATTCAACTTTAAAAAAAAAATTAAATGAAAGTTTGTTTTTACTACCTCCATACTACAACTATCACTTTGAAATGTCACTAACTTTAAATTCTGATATTCCAAAATCAAATTTAATTCAATGAAATGTCATCCACATGCCCTGTCCCATACCCCGGTTTTGTATATTCTAATGCATTTTTCCACAAAACAAAATGTTATTTCCTTTTCAACTTTTTTCCTGCCAATATGTGAAGAATATTAACCCCTAAAAAATAAAATGAAATAAAATTGTCACCCCACCTAATGAAAATAAAGAATGTCCCAAGGGTTTTTGGTCATCCACATGGCTGAAAAGAATGGAATTTTTTCTGCAGAAATAAGAAATTTGTATAACTGGCAGCTTGACTCCCCCCCCCCCCCCAAACCATAAAAACACAGTCTAGTTAAAATTATATTAACCGGAGTATGCACACAAATTTGCAAATTTGGTGCAAAATTAACTGAGAAAAATATGAAATCACATAAAGGAAAGCAGATTGTTGCCAAAGTTAGTCATTAATATGGCCTTCTGCCATTCACATATACACGGATGTCATTCACATGGCTTTAACAAACTTAAAAAATTAAAAAAAAAAAAATATACATATAAACATTTAAGCTCTGCTGGTGTCATATTATAATCAAGTAACCCCTGAAGTATTTTAGTAATTTTTTTGAGATTATTTTTAAAAATAAAAAATTTGGATTTTACACACTACAAATTTTCCCGTATTTGAAGAATCACCCATATATAACTTTATCACCTCAAGTGTCAGTGTACCAGAATGTGTGTTTTTTTAAAGAGTGACTCACTATTGACTTCCATTACTGCTTTAATGCCGCTTAAATAATTACAATATTAGTGTACTGTGCAGTATAATGTTTTAATAACGCTTCCAGGAATTAGGAATCTTCTTTTCCAGTATATACCAGTATTAAAGTAAAAATCCTTCAACATTTTATTTATGGACTCCCCTAATAAAACATCTGTCAGAAACTGAATAACTACATGTACCCATAAACCTGACTGGGGCTCACCCACTGGGGTGGGGGGAAGAATATTCAACAATGGATCTGTTGTTAACTGCAAAAGAAGCCACTTCTTACTGAAGGTGAGTTATTGACTCATTATTTTATTATAAGCGCGTCTTAAAATCCATATTTATATGTAAACATGACTAAATTGAGTCTTGGACTGTTCGACCATTTAAATGCTGTCGGTCGGTATACATTTAAAGATATACCTGTTATATTATGATCACTTTGATTCATTTGTAAATGTTTATTTCAAAGTGTTCTACAAACAGAATACAGATTGGTTTATAATATAATAATTGTTATTCCGTGCGCAGATTTTATTTATCTTCCAGTTTTCTGCCTCTGGAAAGCATTATTCCATGTTGTCTATTCCTCTTTGGTTTTAATAATTGTTTAGTATCTATGATTATAAGCTCTGTAATTAAATTGTGACAAGTACATTGCAATCAGAGGTGACTTTGTTCATCTTATAGACGTTTAATTTAACTTAATTTCATGTAAAATAAATACAGAAAATACACAACTGCGCATCGACCTCATTGAGAAATTTATTTTTCTAAGTCAAGACGAATATTGCAAAGTATACCAAAGTCTATTCTTTTTAAGCCTCCTTCCATAATTTAGAATAATTTACCTGAAATAAGTAAACATACCTAGAAATGTAAAATTAAAAATCTTTCAGCATAATCTAAGCTATATCTACTAGACTACTTTTTCCTGAGTCAGACAAACTTTTTCCTAACTTTGTAAAGCTGCACTATTCTTATTTGTACCTGTATTAATTATTTATTTTAATTTGTGTTAAATCCTCTTTATATGCAGGGTCGTATGCATTCTATCTTCACCTCGGAAACATGTATTAGGGGCCTATTGTTGGTAAAACGATGGTGTTTTCGTGTTATTTCTTCCCATCATTACCATTGTATGTAGCTGCTTATTTCTCGCGCGGGCTGGGAGTGACGTCACACAGCAGTGTAGGACTCTCCCCACAGCTCTTACGGGAACGAGACAACCTTACATATACCAGCCTTGACTCTATCCTATATCTAGTATCCATAATCTGCTTCATGTTCATCACACACACACACAAATTATATGTAGGCCTACTTAGTGCAGATTAACCACGTCAAATTTAAGTTCGATAAGTCTTTATTGATATTGATCCTGAAATACAGAAAATTAAATTTTAATAATTATTTTAATGTACTTAGGCTAAAAGTGTCATCTTTAAATGATATTAAAATTTCACTTTCTTTTAATAATGCATGGGGTTGAAGTTCATGATATAATATAGGGAGAAGTCAGAAGGTTGAACAAAGCTCAGCTCCTGCTCTTCACAAGCTCCTAATAATCATGATAAGGACATAAGCTACTTGTAGGGTATTATGAAGATGGGGAACCCCTGTTAAAAGACAAGTCTTACAAAGTTTAATACCGCTATAAATCATGGATACAAAGGGTTTGGTCTTCACACACGGAGAGGAATAATTTAATGGACGGCATTCCATAGCCCCCTTCAACTCCTTGGCAATAAGATCCTTATGAGGGCCATGATCTCCTTACCATAATATGAAACAGACGGGTTTGACAAGACCTTGTAACATGTTGCATTTTGGTATTGTTAAACATCGTGAGGGAGGATGTAAAAAAATAAGCTTTCAATTTAATGTCCCATTCAGTTCTGGTGACACATCCCAACATACCTATGCTAGCCGACCTTTTCTAGCATTTTATCTCATCCCAGAGACATCCCTCTCAGAAAAAAAGTACTCAGGGGTTTTAAATGTTTTTATAAGGAAGTATTTATTCAGTTAGGAGAATGTTATGATTGTTTAAAGGAATTTTCATCAAAAACCTATCAACAGAAATGTATATTAATCTGTTGCTACCGTTATTAAGTGCCAGTATGGTAGGCCTACTTTATGAAATTGTGTGGGGAAGGGAAAATGTCTGTGCGTCTTTCCGTGTGTCTGTACGCGCGATAACTCAAATACGCTTTATCGGATTTTCATGAAACTTAGTATACGCATTTATAACGTCCAAGGGAAGAACCCTATTGATATTGGACAAAATCGGTTGATCGGTACCGGAGTAAAGCCCAATTTATTGCCTAATTTATGGTGATATATTAGAAAGCATTTATCAAATGCAAATTAGTTAATATGACAACATAATATTGTTTTACAGTATTCATATACGGCTTTGAAAATTGTAATACAGTTAGCTATGACAAATAACATTATTCCTTCACATAGGCTTAGATCGTTGAAAGTAGATCGTTAAATTGAGCGAGGTAGAGGTGGTAACGTCTTGGAATCACATTTTGGTTGTTCGTGGTTCAATTCCCGTAGCCGGCCCATTTGACATATCTGTTTTGTATTTTTAGGTGAGTGTCCGATTGTCAAGATATTACAAATCTGTATAGTTCTGCTGATGCTGGACGATTTAAAACTGATTAAAAAACCAGGCCTTTGTTCTCCCTGAAGCTCTACTTAATGAATCTGGAGCTTACCTCGGAAATCAATAATAAAAAAAAGAAAAAGTTATTTTCTGCATATCATAATTGCAATTATAACTGATTAAACAAAAGCATACTGGCACTTTGTTACATCAGTTTTCCTGATTTTTTATTAAATATATAATAATATAATATTAATAACAATAATATAATAACAACAAAAAATATGTCCCTTACAGATCACGCAGCGGTCGGATGGTGGACCATGTTCATAAAAAAGGATTTAGCGTCACGCAGTTTAAAATATGAAATATAATAGCCCAATAGAAATGTTCAGTGAGTTCCTTAACATAGGCCTACCGTTTAGTATTCCATATGACAATAAAAGTTATATGAAGTGTAAAATGTTCCTTATATAAGTCGTGGAGGGCCCTTTAGTTCTTAATAATTTTGTTGTTGTTGTATTTGAGCTATTTGAAGTTCAGATACAATTACAATTTACAATTTATTACTCCAAAGTACACGAAAAATATATACAAAAGTTGATACACCCCCCGAAGAAGCAGAGCTTGTGTTCGGGGGTGGTTCAGTTATATATTAGAAATACTTATACTAAACAATTACTTTAAAAAATGCATAATTTGGAGAAGTATGACAAAATGTTATGTATGAAAGGTTAGAACATGTTCTCAAAGGTACGAAGCAATACAAGAATAATACATAACAATTTATTTGTTCAAATTTTAGTAAAAAACAAATTAAAGATACAAATTAAAATATTCAATTTTATTACCTTTTCAGTAGGCAATTTGAAACAGTTTACTAATAAGAATAATAAAAATAAAGTGTTCCCTATTACAAGACACGGAGGCCCAGAGGATTCCAGGAGATAGAGGCTCCAAGATTTTAGACATTCGGCACGTGAAGGTGGTGATGTTGTCAACCTTACGCACAGGCCGCCTTTACCCCCAGGACTGCTCTTGGTACACTCATTTCTGTTAGAGGCTGAGTCGACCCCGGGGTCTTAGTGCCACCGGAAGGATTAGACCAATTGAAAAACTCCAAGACCTTATCGGGGATCGAACCAGCGACCTTCCGGTTCGTAGGGGAGCGCCTCAACCACTACGCTACGGCGTACCCTCCAATAAGAATAGCAACATTTACTAATAATTTAGGGCCATGAACTCATAACTAATAAAATTAGTCGATATTCTTAAGAAACAGAAAACTAATATTATTAACTAATAATATTATGTGTTTTCTAACAATATGAATGCAAACATTTTATGAAACACAGCCCTGATAATACAGTTCTTAAAAATGCAGTTTTTACACACATTTACTATTTCATTATCTGCATGTTCACTGCATGTTTTACAATTCCGTTTTTTCTCTATAAGTTGACTGACAAATAATTACCCTCAATAATACATATTTAAAAAGCTTACTTTTCAAACATTGTGACAATAAAATTTAAATAATAAACATTTACACATGTCATATGCTTTTCTCGGGCTACGTCGTACATTTGCCTGAGGCACTGCACCAAAAACATCGTCGATTCAATTCCCGATCGTTAGGATTTTTTTTTCAGTTGGTTTAGTTCTTCTGGTACTATGGTGCTGGGGTCGATTCAGCCTCCAACATAAACCAGTGCCTGGAACGATTATTCTGGGCTGAAGTCTCAAAGCAAGATTCCTTAAATACATGCTAAACTTTGATTGCTGCTTTCCGCAACTTCATTTTTCGCAGCTTTGCAAGACTACAATTGATAATGTCTTCTGAACTATTAAAGATACATAGATCAAATTTGACATACACGTTCTCTAAACTATTTGGATACTTTTCTTTTGAACGGAATTTTGCTAATAAATTTCATTGCAAAAATATGCATGTAGGCCTATATTTTTGAAAAGGGAAATGAAAAGTATGTTCTTAAAATGTAATTTCTTATTTTACAAATGCGGGGATTAATATCAAAATTCCCTTAAAAGTAATTTTAGAACATGTTTTTAGAAGTAAAATTTAAAATAGTGTTTTAATTACTCTCTGAAAATGGTGGCAATCTATAAACAAAATCCAGACGGCATTTACCAGTCACACTAACTTTAACATGGATTTAAGCATATATTTGGTCATAAAACATCAAATTTAAGTCAACAAGTTTATTTATGGTTCCTTTTTTAACTCCCTATATAAATGAGCTCTTTATGTACGAAATATTAATATTTTGCACCGGACAATTAAAAATAAACAATTTGCTATTCTTTCCCCTTAAGGCAGATGCCGGAAGTCAATTACTTAATAATGACAGTAATGTGGATTGAGTTACCGAAGGAGATGCAGAGAGACACTAGACAGAAACAGGGCAATTTGCTGTAAAGATCAAGACTTGAAGAACACGCAAGAGACAGATAAGTCTGGATCTAAACACGTCATCTCTGTCGTCACGCGACGGAAGCTTTGAAAAGAACACGACTTAAAAAGAACTTTAGGCCCATCAGGTAAATCCGGTTAGAGGGAATTTCACACCAATTCATCAATGAGCATAACTTCACTTCACATGTTTTATTGAATGTATGTCCTTTTTACATATAAATACAAATATTTATCACAACCTGTAGACGGAAATTTGACCTAGGAGGGAATCGAACCCAGTTTTCAGCTTTGATGCTGACACTACTAGGTCCCACAGATCATACTCAGCCCCGTTTCAAATATTCTATTAGACTTCTATAGACTTACCTCTGATTTATTAAAGTTTGAAGAAAATACCGAACAGAAAAAGTTAATTAAAATAAATATTTTAGATGTGTGGGATACCGCGTGGTACTGTTTTTTGTGGCACTGAACTATGAACCAGAAGGTCGAGAGTTCTATCCCCGATGAGGTCGTTGAACTTTCGATTGGCCTAATCCTTCTCGAAGCAGTATAGCCCCCGGGGTAAACACAGCCTCTAACAGAAATGAGTACCAGCAGCAGTTCTGGGGTAAAGACTGCTGGTGCGTAAGGCTGACAACCTTACCACATTCATGAGCCTAATGTCTGGGAGTCTCAACCTCCTGGAATCCTAAGGACTTTTATGGTCTGTATAGGGACCACTTTACTTTGTGGTCTATATAATAGGTGTATGGTGAGGAGTTAATTTCGTTTGTGTGTATAACATTTAATTAGAGTCTCCCTAATCCAGAGTAGATGAGAGCGAACCCAGCCCGGATTAAAAGGCATTTGCCTTAAAATGCAAGTGCTATATTGTAATTCAAGTTTTAGATGGGTAAAATTATAAAAATAGTTTCTTTTTTTTTAGTTTAATATAACTTTTCCTAAAACTTATTTCTAGTTTTAATACTACAGCAATCGTAGACTTAAATTTTCAACCTAAGAACTATGTAGGATTAACGAAACAAAAAATCTTTGTGATTGAAAATCAACATTTATTATTAAAATCTCGTTCGGATTAACCGAATGTCTAGATTAGAGGGTCCGTAATACCGGGAATCTACTGTAATTATGAAAGAATGTCCATTTTAAACAAACATATTGAATGTTGACTTCTTGCTTGATTGTGAACTGATTTGTGTCATAATCGATCAACTTCTTTAGGAATGAAAATTAATTAAATATACCGCTAGAAAAACCTATGTATTATTATGGTATCTATTGTATTTGTTTTTTGTAGATATTCCTTTAATGGATTTTGTATTTATCCTGGTTGAGTGTAAGATAAGCCCCTATGGCCTTAACTCTGCTAGGCAAATAAAACATTATATTATTATTATTATTATTATTATTATTATTATTATTATTATTATTATTATTATTATTATTATTATTATTATTATTATGTGGAGATACTAAAAAGGAGGAAGAACGAGCTTTGAGGAGCAGTATTACTACTTAAATGTGTATGTTTCAGCTCCCTGTTATGTACGGGTTTTATTCAGCAATTTCAGGTATATTACTTGTGTGACATCTGTTCCCAGATCGGGCCTATCCCACGCTGCAGGGTTGTGAGTTGAATAACTCATGGTAATACTGGGTTGTGCACGTTCAACATGTTATCCAATATGCAAACCCAATCGATCTCCTCGTTATTATACAGTCAAATCAGCTATTACAATCATGGAACTCGATAAATTGTATACTAATACTGCGGGATACTTTCAAAAGTCTCCTCATGTTACCGAATTGATATACGGGAATTAATAAACTTTGCTAGTATATTGGCTTCTTTTTAAGACTGTAATATAGGCTATTGCGTACCTGGAAAATTCGTGAGTAAACGTTCCTTTAATTCTTGAATGAATATACTAAAAGTTCCTGAACCAAAAAGAAAATTAATGGGTTAAAGTTATTTACAATAGCTAACTTTGGACGGAGGATGTAAAGAAGAAATTAAGAGAAGAATAGTTCTAGGCAAGATAGATATGAAAAGACTCAATAAGATAATGAAGGATTATGATAATTTCACTCAAGACAAAAATGAAAACTATCAAAGTTACAGTTTTTCTAGTAGTGCTGTAAGGTAGTGAAAGCTGGAGGTTAAGAAAAGAAGAGAAGAAGATATGCATTTGAAATGTGGGTATGGAGAAAATTATCAAAGGTATCATGGAGAGGAAGAAGGACGAACTTATCAATTTTAGAAGATATTGCACTAGATGCATCACTTGAAGCACTTGCAGTGAGAGGAAAATTAATATGCTTTGGTCACATTAAGAGAAAAAAATTCATTGGAGAAAGATGCTAGGTTTAATGGAAGGAAAGAGAGGAAGGGGCAGAAGAAGAATAAGCTGGCATGAAGAAATATGCAATGCCACCCATTTGAAATAGGAAGAAGTGATAAGTGCAGTGAAAGATAGAACCAAATGGAGGAAGCTGGTTGGAAGAATATCAAGGGACAGAAAAAGACAGTTCGGGTAAAATTGGCTGGCATCCGTCTACTTAGAAAATCCTCATTGGATCACCAACGGTCGCATGCGATCTGACTGACCTACCTACTAACTGAAATAAACCCAACTAGATAATAAAATAAAATGAGGATGCTTGATACCAGCAACTCATCAGTATTTTATTTTATGCCTAGGCCTTTCGACATTATTCTGTCGTATTCAGGGCATCTTCTTATGTTAATGTAGATGTAATCAATGGAGACCGGATTTTAAAGGGAAAATTTTCACCCAAACAAGGACGAAAAAAGGGAAAATTATTGCCAAAAAAGGTAGGAATAAAGAGAAAATTATTGCCAAAAAAAGGTGTGGAAAAAGGGACATAAAAGTAAGAGAGTGTAAAAATTCAACAGAGAGATACATGTTTGTTTTATGTAAAGCCTTTGCTTGCTCTACAGCTTCTGATTCTGTAACATCTAATGACTGGAGAAATTTTTTGATCTTGTTGAAATTCTCGCAGAGGGAAATAGCACACGAAATCCATGTTCCCCACCTTGTTATAATTGGAAACTTAGGCAATGGCAAGCCTGTGATTTCCCTGTAACGCTCTATTCTGCTGGGAGGAATTATTTTTTCAATGGTGAATCAGTGAAAACAATTTCACTTTTGAATTTTTCAAAATAAATTAGCAAAAAAGGTACTGGAAAGGGAAAGTTTCTAAAAAAAAAGGGAAATGAGCCTAAAAAAAGGAAAAAAAGGGACATTAAAACCAGGTCATTTGCAGTTGAAACTTATAAAAAAAGGAATTCCCTTTAAAATCCGGTCTCTAATCAATAACTAAAAATTAAAACTACATTGTCTTATATTCTTGTCAATGTGATAAAATAATTAAAATGCTTACTCAGCAGACACCCAACGGTTGAAGTCTCAAGAAGAAAAAGAAAAAGAAGAAAAAGGAAACTGGAAGATATATCTCTGCTAGTTTTTTAATAAAACGTTTAAACATTTCCATTATTTTATCACATTGAAAAGCTACAAGACAATGCAGTTTTAATTTTAGGTAGATTTTCGAAGAAAAATCTACCTATTGCAATGGATACCACTTTATGATTTTCGAAAAATTCTTTCATATCTTTACGTTTCATGCTCCCCTAAGTACGAAACCACCGTCCGTTCAAAAAAAAAATTTGTGATATTTATATATATATTTATATAAATATATATTTATATATATATATATATATATATATATATATCTTTACACGATAGCGGCCGTAATTTTGAAGATATTTGAACCAAATTTTATTATGTTATTTCTAGGCCCAATAGTTCGGACAAGTTCGTTAATGGGCAAAATTGGCCCAAGGGGGTGGTCGGGGGAGGGGGTTGAAATTTTAAAACATTTATATCTCGGCCCCTATGAAGTATAGAGGGAAACTTTGTTTGAATAAATTAGAGTACTCCCTATGGAGTTCACAGTGACACCAACAATTCGGGGGTTCGAGTGAGGGTGGGGGTGGGGGTGGGGGTGGGGGATGAAAATTCGAAACTTTTGAAACCACGTCTTGTGGGGTATCGTTGAAAAGCTCTTGATGAGTACTCTACAAATCAATAAATAGTTTCTTGATAGCTCTCATATGACGCGAGATTTTAATGTTTGAAAATAATAACACTTAAAAGAATTATTATAATATCATAATTTTGTCTTGTTTAGCGGCTTTGCTAATTTTATTCATTGCTGATCTTGCGCACGGCCTCCCAGAATATTATATCCTATTCTTGTTGTCAAAACAAATGATTGTAGGCTCTTCCTCTTTACCGAATTCAGTTCTTATTACTGCAGGTTTACCATGCCAAGGCTAAAGAAAAAGAGGGCTATGCAGCGACAATAAATTAAACCAAAAGCACTTCGAAATCTACCTCCGCCTGTAGGCCTGCCTAAAGGGATTTTTTAATTATTAATATAGCTACATCAGCATAAGAAGATGCCCTGATGATATCCTAATACCAACTTAAGAAAATGTCCAGAAGATGACAGAAGAACGTCGAAAAGCCTAGGCATCATTATTGTTTTATTTATGTTATTGATCTAGTTCAACGGTACTATAATTACGTATTTTAATAGCAACTAGTTAAACCCTCACAAAACACAACACAGCGATTTCACAGGTCGATTAAGCCTACTCTACAGTGTTTTGCAGATGACAAGACGTTTGTCCTTCTGCTGCATAGATACGCGGTCCAATCAGAGACGGCGAGACGGAAGGAAGACTCTTTCTTATTGATAGCGGTACTTCTTTAGCTCGTACACGTGATTGGCGGTGAAGGAAAACGCTTCCCATTTGAAAATTACTGTAGTTCGGAACATTCTGTTATGTTCGTAAGCGTTTCATTCGAACTGTTGCTTTGAAATATGAAATACTTGATTTCGTAATTTGGTATTCATTAAATTTAAAATTAAAATTAAAATTATTCAATTTCATTGGTAAAAATTCTTAAGCAGGCGGAGTCTTACTTCTCAAGTACTCATTTAATTTCAGAAATACAATACAGAAACCTGATTTTTAAAGAACCCTCTAGTGAGTGTAATCCAGATTATTTAGTGGAGCTATGCGTGCTTTTAGTAATCTGGAAAGGTCTTTAAAACATTCATAAATAAATCAGAGAACTGTCTACTCTTGTAATAATTCTTAACCTTTAGAGTAATAAAATGTAGGCCTAATTGGAAAAGGTCCGGGTCTGGACAATATGGCATGCAGTAACCTCAAGTTACAGACCTACATAGAAGTACATTTCAAATAGGCTATTTGCGAAAAAGTATTTAAAATTATAATAAATGCCCCTATGCTCTGAAAATATTAACATTAATTAAGAGTGGATAAAATACTAGATTTGTCATGAGAATATTTCAGGAGAAAAACTCCTCTGACACTGAGATTCGAACTCATGACCTTCGGCTTTATGTACCGATGCTCTACTAACTAGGCTAACCGAAGCGCGATTCAAAGGTCCACATCGAATCTCTCTTCTATGATTGATTATCCTTACTGGTCCACCTCAATGAAGACATCTGAGTCATATACTGTACTCTGAGGCACACTAATTTAGTGATTTTGTGACCCAGTTACCACTGTTATTGTACAGTGACGTTTAAGAATTATGTATTCAGGGATCCACAGAATATTTTTTCTGTTGAACATTACATGAAAATATTTTTGGAGAACAGAAACAGTATTCTGTGCTCTCGTCAATACATATGTATATCAACCAAATTTGTCATTATAAGAGAGAAAAAATCACTAGAAAACCATCATGTTACTAAACGCTAAACTTAGAGGCCATATACTTTTCAGAAACTACAGGTCTGGTGCCAGAATCACCATATTTGCAATCCTAGTAAGTCTACTAGCCTTAGTCCTTAAACTTGTAAGTCCTTAAACTTGCGTACAGTAAACTGAAAAACAGGTACTTCAAATTAGGTAAAGATTATATTTCAATAATATAATTTTTTAAATGGAACTTCCCCCCAGCAAGAGCTTCTGCTCTTTCGGGGTTTAAGGACCTTATCATCTATGTTTTCATGTAATTTTGAAACAAATAAATAAAAATCTGTCAGCATAGTATCCACATCAGAATGCTGCAGCAGATACTGGTAGTATTCATCTCACAGAGGCTTATTCCGCCTCTTCGTTCTTACAGACACAGCTTTTTCTTTATGAAAGAGATTGATACAGGAAAAGGGGTGGAGTGGACTTGTAAAAATGGGGACCAGTGAACGGAGCCATGCCCCCTTTCTAGATGGAAGTCGGCTATACAGAATGCTGCAAGGACACGTTTTCTCTTCGCTCATGAGGAAATGACCTCAGAGACCTCAAAGGTCCTCACATATAAAATGGCTACTAACTTATCGGTCACGTTTCATTTTGACACTGGCACTTCCGTGCAACAGTCCCCTTTCTCCGCAATAACATCCCAAGCTACTCAGCGAGATGAGATGTGGAATACAATGATGACTGCAATACAGATGGAACAGTTTACCCATAAAGATAGAGAGTGACCCTGAGGAAAATGGAGAAATTGAATTTGAAGTTTTTGGTAAAAACCAAGACTTAAGACGGGAATAAATCAATAGTTTCATGGCCTTCCCTATTGCATAGACACAAATCCTGAACTCCTGATATGGTCTCGTAGCTAAGAAGGGAGTATAAACACAGATGAATTAAAAATATATATAAAATTTGATATATAAATTTCCCAAGTCATGAAGAAAGTTATGGTAAAAATTTCAGACCTCTGAGTCAAAGGAGCCCGGAAGAATAACAATACAAACACATATCTTAGGGTGCCTCTGATATAATATATTTTTTGCACGACTTAACTAATTAGTGGTACTTACGAAAGTTGTTGACGCGGATCGTAACTTGACATTCCCGCACGCAATCTTGTTGCTATGGAAACAAAACAAATTTCCATGCGGTAAGGGTTTCCGTGCGGTAAGAATTTACTTACGCCACACATCATAATACAAGCCTTAATGGACAAGGCCCCCCAGGACAAATATTCGGTTCCCATAACAACAAACACATGCGAATCACTTTCTCTAATAAACATCTATCTATTTCAGGTAATATCTCAATTATTATAATTAAATTGATATAAATAATCATCGTGCAAAAAATAGCATGCAATACTCGTGCCGTAAGCGCATAACGGATCTCGAAAAATTGAAAAAACTCGGCGCGAGCGCCTCGTTTTTTCAAACTCTTTCCTCGATCCGTATGCATCACTTACGGCACTTGTATCGCAATATACTATTGAACTTGTGTTTCCGTGAACACCCAACGCCACCTATTAACAAGACGTATTAAATTGTAAGGCGACCTTGCTCGGTTGCTATCTTCAATCATTTGTTTATGACTTGCAGAGATCTAATTTGTTTTACATAGGTGGACATAGGTGCATGCCTAAATGGGAAAACTTAGAATTAATTGGATAAAATTCACTGTGCGAGGGTTTTTTTTTGGGGGGGGCTAGAGTACTCGAATGTGAGATCTTTTTCCCCGTGAGACACTCTTTAATCGTGAAGCCGGGTTCTTAGCTTTTCAATGATCAATCGTTTTAATTGTTTATGCATGATCTGATTTTAATCGTTTCATTTCAAAACCGTATGCCAATATGGCAGTACAAGATTTGTTTTGTTCCTTTAATTATTTATATTTATTACTTAAAAAAATATAATTAAGAATAACATTATGTAATTCCTGATGTCGGTGTTAATAAATATGCTTTAATTATTTTTCTTTTAAATAAAAATAATTAAGTAAGACTTCTCGTCGGCTGCAGTGGTCTAGAGGTAGCGTGCCCGCCTCTAGATCCGAAGATCGCGGGACCAAACCCGGCCGCAGTCGATGGGTTTTTCAAGACGTAAAAATCCTGGGCACGGAGTCCTCCGGGAGGGACTTTAAGCTGGGGGCCCCATGTCGTAGATTTACGGCACGTAAAAGAACTCCAAGCCTAAATTAGGGCCTCTGGACGAAATTTCTCGGCCCTTTCACGTCCAAGTAATACCTTAGTTTCTGGAGAGGGGTTAAGAGGCGATGGGCTTACCACCTGTCCCTCTGCCCTCTCTAGGAAAATAAGCGTAACAAAATTCACAAAGGTACAGAAACCTTCGCTTGGAGGCCCTACGCCCCAACAAGGGGGCACAGGATGAGAGAGAGAGAGAGAGAGAGAGAGAGAGAGAGAGAGAGAGAGAGAGAGGTAAAACTTCTAGCATTTTAGTAAATAATCGCGGGCGAAGCAGTAGCACCAGCTAGTTTAATATAGTTCAGATATAGATGTCTGCCAAAGTTATTTCATTACCGAGCCAAACACCGAAAAAATAACAAAATATTAAAGAGCAAAAGTATAATTCGTTCTACTCTAATGTAACATCTTCGCTTTAACGAAACTCCACCGCTACATAGCAAACATTTCTCTGTTATTTCAGGCTGTATATGAGCGGTAGGGTCTTTTCCACTTTCCACCACACTGCTAGGTTCGGAAATGTGTTCTCATAGATCATATTTTAATATGGCCTCGTTTGATAGTGCGAAGGCCCTCTACAGAGACAAAGCTGGTGTCCTAAATAAAAGCACTAACAATAGAGCCGTTGTTGAGATGGAATTCATAATGTCGCAGCCGATATGTTCCTCTCCCTATTCATAACACCACACAAACACACACACACTTATGGGCATGGAATTATTCATTATAGTAGGTCAGTTGTTTTGTTGATCGAACCCATGCCAAACAGTAGGCTTTGGAATTTAACTTGTTTCATGATCTCAACCGAAACCAAAAGGGAGGGGATAAAGGTTTTGCAAATATCGGTGCATCATCCTAGTGTAATACTGTATGTTCCACTCCCATGTAATCAATCCTATGCATACGTTAATTGTATTGTATGCGTTGAGCTCTTATAGGCATATATTAAGATACGAGTATGTTTATCAAACGAGCAAATTGAATTTAATAATTTTCATACCATAATTTTCTTAATCTCTATATATATAAAAGGCTTTGTCCTGACTGACTGAATGAATGACTGACTGACTGACAGGAATCAACGTACAGCCTAAACTATAACAGGTAGAGACTTGGAATTTTGATAGTACCTTCGTTTCATAATGTAGATGCTCACTAAGAAAGGATTTTGAAAAATTCTGGTTCTAAATGCCAAAAATTAAATGTTTTTGAAAATACTTAATCCCTTTTTACATAGAATTATCGAAACAAATTCACATAACATATTGTTGCCAATGGTATAGGTGGGTTTGGATTAAATGAAATGGATGTTTGACAAATTAGAGAAGGCATCATTATAATTCATATTATCCATATTTAATAAAACGAATTGTCCTCGATGTCCAGCAAAATCTATTGAACGCAGATATCTGAAATTTTAAACATAGGTGGGCTGAAGGGTCGGAAAATGCACCTCGAAGCTGGAATTTTAATTTTAGTTTTCGTTCGTGAGTTATGAGTGAAAAACGGGCAAAAAACGTGCATTTTTTGCGTTTTCAAAACATAAGTTTTCAGTTATACATTTCAATGTCAAATCAATTACAGTTGGCTTTGGCTATTTTTGTCATACCTTGGAAATAAAACTTTCGCGATCGCTTGAATGTTGTAAGCCCTAAATATGGTCAAACGTTTTTTTATTTGGACGAATCTCACTATACAGAGGTTTTCTGGGCCAAGAAACTCGAATCTGAGGTAGCTTTTACCAGACGATGCTATCTAATCGTGGTATGTAGTCCACGTGATTTAGGAGTTAATAAATGTAATGATTTTACTATTATGCTCTTAATTTTCAATTTTTGAAATAATTATCGCGGGCGAAGCCGCGGGCACATGCTAGTTACCATCATAGGCAAGTTGCATAGACCTAAGACCATAATTAAATAATGTTTAAGTTTAGAGATTTTAGATTTATATTTAAGTATATCTATTCCTTAAGTATAAGTATATATAAATGATTCGTTAAACCCCTAAAGAAATGATTTCTTAACACACTTATTATTATTATTATTATTTATTATCCAAGTTTTAACCTTATTTTACCCGAAGGTATATTAAGGTTATAGTTATTAACAATCGCTTAACATATCTAAATATTAAAGTAATATATGTACAAGAGTATTGAGTAATGAGATGGCTAACAATTTAACATAAGATGACTAACACTATTTCGTTAAAGTCTAGTTTTAACAAATATATAAATTTAGAAATAGTGTATGAAATGGTTAACAACATACGCCAATAGTTAACTTAGTTGCTGATACAGTATCTTATATACATTTCTAACTATAGAACTTAATTACTGGTACAATTTTATCTTTGGAAATATTCTTAACACACTTCATCTAAACAATTAGGCCTACAGACGAATTAATGCAAAGTGTGCAGTATTTGTTGGAAATGATAATATATTTGGACATATTCCTTATAAAAGAAAGTATTTCGTAAAGGGTCCGCCTTTAAACCACTATCAAAAACTAGATAGCGAAATAAATACTGAAAAACACCAACGCAATAGTGAAGCTATTCAATTTTGCACTTCTAGCAAAAAAATATATATAGACTGTGAACAGTATGGCAGAGAATATTTCAACGACAACAGAATGTTTTAATTCTAGATTTTAATATACAGAGTATATAATTAATGGTTTAAGAAACTGTTTTTTAAACTAATTGACTGGTGCTAACATATGCAACAATATTACCTTCACATTTGTATATTTTTAAAATCCATGTAATTGGTATAGGTGTCATTTTTAGTATTTTAATTTACTGAATTCTGGACACGCATACTACATATTGTAAATTCCCCAATTGTTTTGTATAAATACTTTAGGGGACACTATTGTAACACTATTTTAAGTTGGTTCACAATATATTCAAACTATTCAAACTAATATATATCTCGTTTTCAGTAATTATTTCCCTATCTAGTTTTGATAGTGGTTTAAAGGCGGACCTTTTACGAAATACTTTCTTTCATATATTCCCACTATCGGAATGAAATTCATTAACGTATTTTTGCACTCCTTAGCTAGTAAGTGGTACTTACGAACTTTGTTTACATGGATCGTAAGTTGACATTCCCACACAGTCTTGTTGCTAAGGCCGGTTGCGATGAGGTTAAAACACTTACGGTCCAAGCGCTACGTCATAATTCATTACGATACACTTCATAATACAAGCCTTTATGGCCACGGCCCCCAGGACAAATATTCGGTTCCCATAACAACAAACACATGCGAATCACTTTCTGAAATAAACATCTATTTTCAAGAATGTATTTACATAATATTTTCAGGTAATATCACAATTAATATAATTATATTGATATAAATAATCATCGCGCAAAAAATAGCATGCAACACACGGGCCGTAAAGGCATTTACGGGTCTCGAAAACTTAAAAACCCTCGGCTGCGCCTCGGGTTTTCAATCTGTTTCCTCGACCCGTAAACGTGCATTACGGCACTTGTATCGCAATATACTATTTCCTTATACTTAAAGCCTGTCTTATGTTTTGCTACACTAGTTGTAAAGTACATTGCACCACAGTTGTGAAATTGTTGTAACTAATGTAGGCTATTGGATGAAACCTTAAGAAAGAAAGAACGGAATTTTAAATTAAAAGACACGCGTAAAAAGGTCTGTTCATATCAGAACACATGGCTATTGTTAGCTTTATAGACTATACCAACACAGTCTTGCTCAGTGGTGTATAATAGGAGGGAGGGAATATAAGTCATGTGGCTCATATTTTATTTCTCAAAGTAAGGCGATGGTACCATGATATGTTGTATGTCACGGGAAGGTGTGGCATATCTAGCATATGAACACATCATTTCGAAGCATTGTGATGTACGGTTATACGAATAGAGGCGATGGTAATTTAGTTGTGAGTCAATCGCCTTGCAAAATGAATGACAGGATGTGAACGACATTCTTACGTCAAAGAAGTAACTATCCCAAAGAAAAATGCCAAAGAATACCACAAGGAGCTAATGAAAGCTTTTGGGAATAATTCCAACCCGTACCGAACTGGAGTGCTCATGGAATGGGTATGAGTGCTTTTATGCTTCCAGCTACCGCAATATATTAGAATGGCACGATGCAGTCGCGTATGGATGTTTATGGGTGCCTGTTTCCTTCAATATCCTACTACCCATAATCTGCATTATACTTATATTCCGTGCCCTGCCCTTTTGTTTGTATATCTCAAAAATTTTAAATGGTTCCACATTTTCAAAAGAAAAATTAATTGCTATGACGTATGCCTTACCCTTCCTTTAAAGTATAATCACTTGATGCTGCGATGTACCCACGATCCCGAAAGAGATAAATAAAATACAAACAAAGACAAGAAGTAGGACTTTTCAGTTCAATATAACCTGAATAATATCCTCACTAAATAATGGCACTCAGACTCCTAATACCCTGTATAGAGAGTACAGATGGGATGTTTACGCAATATACCGTAATAATTAATGTGCAATAAATTGTTGATTTATTTTCTTTCTCAGTGTCACTGGTAGGCCTATCAGGTATAATTACCAAAGTTCAAATGTGATACGGCAGTCAAAAGACCAGGTGTAAATAACAGGGTACGTTTATGTTAAATCCATACGTGTATGTGACTGATGTCTGAATCAATGATGCAAAATATCAGTTTGTGATTGAAATCTGTTCTCTGCAAATATATAAATAGGAAGATTATATTCATTACTGGAGATAAATGTGTGGCATTGCTCAGTAGAGAGGAATGTTTATTTTATGGTACAATTTATCAACTAGTAGGGTCATCTGTAAATAAAAATACTCAAGCTGCAGTATTTATGAAAACTGAAATGCAATGAACATTCATAATCTATGATAGCCTATATTTCAAATAAGTTTAAAGTTTATTTATGTATATAGCAACAGTTAATTATCATTTGTCATTAATAGTAGGCCTACTGTATTATTATTATAGATTAGATAGTCAACACTGAATGCAGGAAGTTTAATATATATATAGTATACATATATATATATAAATATGTATATATATGTATGTATACGTATGTATATATATATATACTTGGTATCCTCATATAAAGGAACTCTCAACTAAGCCTTCTAAGGCCATCTATCTGTTACACAGATAGACACAAACACACAATACAATTCACATATTTACGAACAGCGTATTTTGCGTACTTTCAAAGTATATTGCAATATGGACTGCTTCTTTTGGGCAATTCAAAACACATCACCACCATATTAAACCTGCAAAAAAGGGCTATTAGGATTATTACGGGGTCTAATTTTAGAGCACATTGCAAACCACTATTTGTCCAAGAAAAAATTATGACAGTGGTCAATCTTTATATTTATACAGTATTAATATATACAAAGATGAAGTTGCCTAGTTTGCAATTAAGAAACAACATACATGCATACAATACAAGATTTAATTCTCAAATAAATTTGCCAAACCATAGATTAGTAAAATCGACAAATAGCCACCAAATTGTGGGGATGAAATTACTCAATAAATTACCAGCAAGCTATCAGGAATTAACAATCAATAATTTTAGAAAAAGAGTATTTGAGTGGCTTGTTATGAACCCATATTATTCGTTAGACGAATTTTATCACTGCAACATAAACATGTTGTAGTGATAAAGTCCTATCTGTATGTCTCAACTGTTTATTGTAAGTTGATTGTAGTTCTGGATACATAATGATGGCATTTTAATGTTTTACTGTTTAATAATGTATTTATATCCCTAATTTTAAGATTGGGGGTACGCCGTAGCGTAGTGGTCGAGGCGCTGCGCTACAGACCGGAAGGTCGCGGGTTCGATTCCCGATGAGGTCGTTGGAGTTTTTCAATTGGCCTAATCCTTCTGGTGGCACTATGGCCCTGGGGTCGACTCAGCCTCTAACAGAAATGAGTACCAGGAGCAATCCTGGGGGTAAAGGCGGCCGGTGCGTAAGGCTGACAACCTTACCACCTCCAAGTGCCGAATGTCCAAAATCTAGGAGCCTCAACCTCCTGGAACCCTCTGGGCCTCCATGGCCTGTATAGGGATCACTTTACCTTAATTTTAAGATTGACGTTGTCTATTACTATGTAATTGTAGTCTAATGACAATAAAATTTATATTATTATTATTATTATTATTATTATTATTATTTTGTATACGTAGGTATATATATATATATATATATATATAAACACACATACTCCCAAGGGGATACTTTAACCAAACATAAATGTTACTTTTAAAGATTTTCCGTTTTATTATTATTATCCTTATTATTGTCATTATCATTATTATTATTATTATTATTATTATTATTATTATACCATTCATGGACCCACACACATTTCAGACACACATATATTGGATTCTGGAAAACTTACAACATTATTTAATGCCGAAAGGCGGTTCTTCATTAATTTGAGCAAACAAAGGCAGTAGACTACATGTTCTTTCTTTTTATATCATATCCAGTTCTAAAAACAGCAAACTTCATACAATACTAGTAAAGAAAGACTAAGTTGACTAACAGAGACCGTCCTCATACATTTCCAAAAGTGGCAATTACCATTGTTAATGCAACGAGTGAAAACTACAAAGGAGATAGTAAAATAAATACATTGCCAATAAGAATGTAATGGAATCATCAAAAAGAGAGAATGGGGAAATAGTTTCTGAAAGCTTTAAGACAACCACAATAAAACGAGAGCTATGCTGAAGCGGATGTCTGTTTTAAATTTTCCCGAAGTATTTTTTGTCCCTTGAAGGTAGGTTCCTGTTTAAATACTGCAATTTCAGCTGCTCTGCAATTGCACTGTTTGAAGTAAAAGGAACATGCGACATGCATTATTTATAACCTTAGAGCGAACTTCTTCAGTTTAAAGAATGGAGTCTTACGTGCTACAGCAAAGTTCGAATGCCAATTATAAAAGTTGCTTAAAATAAGGACAGTAAATACTGAGAATTTACTATAGTAACAACTCACTTCGGTAATGAAGAAATTCAGGGATGTATAAAAATATTTTGGCCACTTTTATGACTGTGCTCACAGAACTTCATGACGAAAGTTATACTTTTCGTAAAAATAATTTTCTTTAACACATATACAGTATAATTATTCTATGGTGTTTACGGTCTAATGGTGTGTACGTGTATCTAGTTTTCAACCTTATAACAATATAGGATTAAGAATTAGTACCAATAGCTATGCTATGCATGAACGGTTGAATTTTAAAAAATACTCAAAACTTAAATGTAGACCTGATGTATCGTATATATCACCCCTTAAAGTGCTAAAAATCCCTCAAAATAAAATCAAATTTGGTCTCTTGAATATCCGTGTTGTTCTGGTCATTAACAACATACATTAGTCCACAAAAAAAAATGTATAGCTATCTAAATCATTTTAGGGAATTCTGCTAGATTACAAGCATATTTTACAAAAAGATCGTTAAGAATAAAATTATTTTTGGTGCCTCACCTTTATCTCACTCTTTATTAAACTTCGCAACTTAACCATACCATTTTAGACCCCCAAAAGAACTCCCGCTCCCAATTTTGTTGTTGTTGCAAATTTGTTATAATTCAATCCATAGAAACTCATTAAGCACAAAAATATAAATCCATCTATCCTACTTTGATCTCTGGTCTGTCAAGGCCCTGAGAAGGAGTTATTTCAGAATACTTTAGGAATCTACTCAGAAATCGCTGAAGTAGCATTGACTCCTCATTAAGGACGGCATTGGTTTAGAGATTTTACGCATCCCTGTTGTAACGGAGAAAATGAGAGTTGATGGCTGGAAGAGAGTCGATGTTAATTCCGAACTCCTGTGTGCAGTTTCGATCACAACACCGGCATAAAACTCACTTTCCTGTAATGAGTCCGCGGGTTATACTCCGATAGCAACATCAGCAAATCCACTCAAATTTATTTCCCAGAAAAGCAGAAAGACCTCTGTGCTACGTGACGTCATAAAGCGATCAGTCTACTTCTAGCACTACTTTGATGTGGGTACTTTCCTTGCAACGTGAGATATTTATTTTTTCATCTTAAAACACATAGGCTATCTGTATTTTGTATAATTAATATTACTGTAACATTCATAAACATGTACGAGGCGTACCGATAAATATTTAAAAAAGTAACAGAACATTATTTTTAGTGATGGGTCGATAACAGATTTTCTCGATACTCGATACCGATGCATAATTTTCTCCACGATACTCGATACCGTCAACATTTCCAGCTTCAACAAATAGGTACATTAAAAATTAAAAGTTGAGAGAACTGTGAAATACCAACTCATTAATTAAGTGTGCATATTTAATGAGACAAAATTTAGTATCATCAGTAGCCTATAATTGTTTTTAAATTCTACATTAAAACTAAAATTAGTCTTTGAAACAGTCCATTTACCAGTTTTTGTTCAAAAATTACAATGGGCTTTGGGCAGTCAGCTTGCTTGTTGATTGTTATCGAAACGTTTGACAGGAAACGAAACAATGAAGAATCTCTTCTGTTTGGATTTTAAGGAGAAATAGAAGTATTTGCTATACATTAGTAGACTACTAAAAGCAGAAAGTGTTACCGCATTTCCTTAAATTGCAGCATTACAAAAGTATCGAAAAAGTACCGAGCGAGTTTTCTGAAGTATCGCTCGATGCCGATACCATGCAAGTATCGAGAGTATCGAGGTATCGAAAGTATCGAGGACTCATCCCTAATTATTTTTCAAATACTTTATTATCATTCGTTACCTTACACCTTACACTACATCTCCACATAGTTACTGTCTTTATTCAATCACTTGTCGCAACGGGAAACAAATTTGTGTATGCCTTCGTCAAAGAATGATGCCGCCTGTGGTGAAAGCCAGGTCTGCATTTCTTGCTTCACATCATTTTCGTCATTGAAATGTTTTCCACCAAGGAATTGCTTCAGATGATGAAACAGATTAAAATCGTTTGGTGCCAAATCCGGACTGTAGGGAAGGTGGTCAAAATGTTCCCAACCAAATGATGCGATCAGATCTAGAGGTTGTTTTGGCGTGGAATATTTTCGCGTGGAATCCTTTTGGTTCCTGACAATGCCCGACCTCACACAGCCAAGCGATTTTCACCTCTTTCTTCATTATAGTTTTTGGGTCATTTTCTGTAATTTTGCAATCATTTTAAAGCTCATTTTTAAAAGTATTTTAGGTCAATAAAATCTTGAACATGGTAATGTTTAAGCATGAAACCAATAGTAAATTGTTTATTTTTTTTTAAATAACACACAAATCAGGGAGTCACTTTCTTTCATGGCTGGATTATTTTGCACGTGTTTTCGTACATATTTAAGTGCAATTTTGCAAAAGTTTAGTCCATCTGTACGTGTATACAAAGCTATTTTTAATTTATAATATAAATCCTAAAACTAATAAGACATAGTAGGCTATGGATTAATGAATTTCATATTTATTCTTTGAGGGAATGGTAATAGCTAAGGACTAGAGGGTAGTTTTTTTTTTCGCCTTATACCCTCAAAAACGAAATAGATAAAACCAAGGAATTTTTTCAGCATATAGCTCCAATTATTTATTAGTGATATAGCAAAAATACTCTGAAATGTAATTCATGTGAGCTATTTAAACTTGATATCCTTAAAATTCTATTTACATAATTAGATTGCTAAAACAAACATATTTACATAATCGTTAAAACCTTGTTTACATTATCTTTAGAATAATATTTATAAATATATAGAGCTTCTTCTGTTGATGTACACTATAATCAAATAGTAGTACCGGTAGGCTAATAATTAGAAATGTATATATAACCTGCTAAAAGGGTATAAGGCGAAAAATAAACTACCCACCAGTACTTAGATAGTAGGATATGCTGTTAACTAAAATAAATTACTTAATTTTAAGAGTGAAAATAGTATTATAATATAAATCTTTAAATTAAGTTTAATGTCACAGTTTATAAGCTGCCTTCTAGGCTGAATGAAATTTCGTAGCAGAAATAAACAGTCGAGTAGCAGAAGTCTCTCGCATGGGAATACACAAAAGAGGCCCGCATCTTCGTATTCAAGGGGCCGTGTATAACAGACGAACTTCTGCTCTGTGACAGAAGTAAAGTGAAAAGAGGAAAAAGAAGTAAAAAATTGTGTCCTGTCGTAAAACAAGACAGCAGCAAGTTTTCTAAGCCAGGTCACTCTATTTCACTGAGTCGTATAGCCAGTGGTTCACAGAAATCGTGGCGGTTGCCATAACAGCTATGTTCTAATTTTCCGCAGGGGTACAATGCTCGTAATCGTTTTCCACATTCAAGGCGTCTTATGTGCACCGCATACTGGCTACCAGGCCGAGCAGTGGTGGCTCTCTATTTCTAGATGTGAAATTTTATGACCCCCTAGCTCTATACTCGTGATCTTCATATTTCATGCAAATACTGGGAACTAGTTAGAGGTAAGAGGTATGCCGTAGCGTAGTGGTTAAGACGCTGCGCTACAAATCGGAAGGTCGCGGGTTCAATCTCAAATGAGGCTGTCAACCTTACCACCATCACGTTCCGAATGTCTAAAATCTGGGAGCTTCAACCTCCTGGAACCCTCTGGGCCTTCATGGCCTATATAGGGAACACTTTGCTTCAGTTTTTACTTTTTATATATTAATAATTAAAATGTACTGAAAGCCTAGTAGTCGGCTGCGGTGGTCTAGAGGTAGCGTGCCCGCCTCTGGATCCGAAGGTCGCGGGATCAAACCGCAGTCGATGGGTTTTTCAGGACGTAAAAATCCTGGGCACGGAGTCCTCCGGGAGGGACTTTAAGCTGGGGGGCCCGTGTCGTAGATTTACGGCACGTAAAAGAACTCCAAGCCTAAATTAGAGCCTCTGGACAAAATTTCTCGGCCCTTTCACGTCCAAGTAATTCCTTAGTTTCCGGAGAGGGGTTCAGGGGCGATGGGCTTACCACCTGTCCCTCTGCCCTCTCTAGGAAAATAAACGTAACAAAATTCACATAGGTACAGAAACCTCCGGTTGGAGGTCCTATGCCCCAACAAGGGGGCACAGGATTAGATAGATAGATATAGAAAGCCTAGTAGATGAAGACAATGATTGCTCACTCATTGGCAATAGACAATTCCTAAACAAGCTAAAGGAGTATTTCTATTTTATGGAATCCGAAGTTCATTGCCGTGCTTACATGAGCCCGCCATTCAACTCTATTCTGTGCTAATTTCATCCAACCATCCCTCGCAAATCCTACGCAAATCCCTCGTAAATCCTACGGATGTTGTGATTCTGACGATGAAATTCTGGACGCGCGTTTATTAAACAAGTGTGAAGAAAATTCCAAAATCTCTCTTGACTCATTTCTTGTGTAACTAGTTCTTTCCTGCATTCTCTTATTTTTTTGACTTGGCATCGTAGTAGTTCTTCATAAATTAGATTAATTAATAAATCGAAATCAATTATTCCTGTGCCGTACAACCGATGGTGATACGGAAGAAGTATACATTCTAAATTATTCACATTCGTTTGTTATCCTCAGTTCCTATGAAATTCATGAATACACAAAAGCAAGAGCGGCCACTGGAAGCAGACAAGATTCCATACTGCGTAATTGTGATTATGGTAGGCCATGCATTGCATTCTTATCCTTTGCTAGTAGAAGAAAGAAAATTAAATGAGACGCGAAATGAAAATGAAGGTGGTAAATATTGAGCATCAGGAGAGCTAATAATGCTACTGCAGAAAATGTAAATAGAAAAAACTGTCCATAAAAAAACAAAGTCTAATGAAAAACCATAAGAAACATAAGCAATCTTACAAATGTTTCATTTTAAAGCACACTAACTTGTTAAAATAATTATCACGATTTAAATTTAAAGGGCATGCCTCCTACATATCAATGAACTTTAACGATAATAGTATTATAGAAAAAACTCTCTTATAATATTTTTTTAAACAATATTGAAAAAACCGGAAAGCACGCCTATAATGGGCCAGTTGAGAGTATAAAGTCTCATACTGTGAAACTTGTCGGAATATTTTATTCCAATTACTGGGGTTAATCACATTTTTTATACACTCAGTTTCTTTGTCTCTCCACTTTTTTCATTTTGATATTTTTGAAACTGCACCCGAGCACGAGCACTCTTGCTCATTCGGGTATATTTCTAAATGTTAATATTTTCTGTGCTAGAATAATTATTAATTATGTAAGATTAGACTATCTTTCTTTTACTTATTTTAAATAGCAGTTGTAATTATTTTTTAAATTTGTATTTGTTCTGCATTAATAATTGTATACATATGTATGTGTATTTGTATAAATAAATATATATAAATAAATAATAGTTACTTCCTGAAATAACATTTAATAACTATCGCACAGAAGCCTAAAGGCTGGGTTCGAACATCCTGGCATAGTATTGTGCACTGAAACTTCACTCTCTAATATCCTGCTGGGGCATTTAACTCATCAGATATGGACTCAACACGTTTCACGAATCAAGCCTAATCATGCCCTCGGGTGGAGCTTCTGCATTTCTTATGATGATCTTGAAGTTTCACCAGCATGTAGGGCGGGCTATGTACACTGAATGCAGTAGATAACAACAGCATCTTCAACACTTTAATGATTTTCGAACATTATAAACTGAGTTAAATTCCATGGCTTCGTTACTTTCACAAAAGGTCACTTATATCTGTCTAGATCTTAATCATTTCTACACAAAAATGTTATTACTAATAAGAAAATATCTGCGTAAGTAACATTGCAGTTAAAAACCCTAACAGAAAAAGAAAAAAGAATTTGACACTTTTATTTTTACATATTCTGTCGAACAAATGGTTTGGCTTCTAAAAACATTACTCAGATATTTCGGTTCCTGAAATTTTATACTTAAGTAATTTCAGTAAATTGAGAGATTACCTAAATGTTTACATAAAAGTGTGTAACTTTAAAATAATTTGAAGTATTAAAAGTTGCATAAATGGCTACGTATCTCGGCGAATTAAACTTTTAATTTTGTGGTGCATTTTTCTACATGTCCAGATGTCAATATGAAATTTCTGTAACTACGAATATCAATTTGAACCATATAGCCACATAATATTTCGAGAAATAAGTTATTTAAATTCTAAATTTATATTTGACCCCAACTCGATATTATTATTGTGTGATTTCCCACATAACCCGATTAATCAACATAATTAATGAGATCTACCAGTGATGAGCTTCTGTTATACTTTGTAAGAGAGAGAGAGAAAATCTAATTTAAATTCCAACCGTTTTAAACGACCATATGGACAATAACGTCCTTCTGACCCTATGCAATCTGTTCACGCGAAGGTCACATAAATGTCACACATAACAAAGCACTGGTCGTCATAAATAATTTTTGCAAGTTAGATGGCCAGTTAGTGGTTATAAATTAAACCCTGCAACCAATAAATAACGTCGACTGCACCTTAACAATATGACTTCCCCTCGGCGTAAAAGGGGTAATTTAATAACCACTTCATGAATACTGTGAGTTCAAATTGTCCCCGTTGCTTCAGCCACAACACTTGCCTTATGTGGCATTACCTTCGGGGTTAGACGAATGCTACTTCCCCTAGGCACGGGAGGGATAATGGGGAAATGTTGGATGCTTAAACTTGAAGCAGGTGTAGGAGAACTAAGAGGGTTATACCAAGCCTTTAGTCAGATTTAAGGGAGAACATACACTATTTTCTGTACCCCCAAAAAATATGTAACTTGTATTAAAAAAAAAAATATGTCGCAGAATAGATCTTCTTCTTTGATTTGGTACATTTATTTTATTTTTCCGTCTACGAAAAATTTGAAGATACAGTCAATTAGGTTTATACGAGACTTGGAGAAATGAATTACCCTTTCCACTTTTGAATATCCAAAGTACTTGTACACGGATAAACATGTATATATCCATTCAGAGGTTCATAAGAATTTGGTGCTATTTTAGTCCAATTACAGGAATCCGTCTCGTAAGTGATAATCCGCGTTGGACCTTAATTTCTGTGGAAATTGCATTACTATTACCCATAATAAATATTCTTATCTTTCAAATATTGTATGCGAAATTAAAAGTGAAATAAAACAAGAAAAATTATAAATCACAGGCTTGGAGAAGATATTTGAAACGAGAAGATAGACTGTCAGAAGAAGGCTTCTAAAGAGGAACAGATGATGGTTTTGGAAAGATTAATCTTGTCTTCATATCCCTCAGTTGTAAACTGCATACTCTTTGCATCTAAGAAGGAAGAACCAATCAAGACAGAGAAAAGTTTTGTCCAATCTTTTAAAGTTTGATATATTCCATACTACTTGTCATGTAAAATATATCATCGTTTTCCTTCTGATTTGAAGTTTTTCGTTTATAAGAATTTATTAATTTCTAGGCATTTATATAATATCTTAAATAATCCGTGTTAAACAACAACAAAGAGGCTTGTAAAGTACTAGACATCTGAATTAAATACCAAATGAAAAAAGCCTCTATACTAAAATAATTATTATAAACCGAAATAATTTATGATCAATGAAAATGCATAATTTCACATCAAAATCTCTCATTTAATTAATCCAAGCAGAATGATAGAAATGTTTTTATATACAGTTTTAGAAGAACAAAGATTCTCATATATGAAGAAAATAACGAATAATTGAAGGGGTCGGGGAAGACAGTGCTAACCCTCTTTTTGTAAAAGTCGAGATTGTTGCAATATTTATATATTTTCTTAGTCACTATTTATTCCAATGTTTATGAGCATAAACTAATTATGTCAACAAAAATAATATTTGCAAATTTGAGCTAACTTTAAAAATGTAACATCTCAATACAGTATTGATAAATTTCATTCTCACATCTGTATCACATCTGTACTCAGGCTGTCCAAACCTTGGAATTATTAATAGGACTGAAGATGATCACATAGATCGAAATGCGCATATCCTAACGAAATAGAGGCCACAAGTTCAATCGATGCAAGGATACTACTGAAAGCCATCATCAATCCAGCGTTTCTACAATTAATATACTACTACATAGATTCAGTGTACTAAAGAAGAATTTTATATTAATGACTATTTGCTAAGATATTCGGCAATTTTACTTATATTTAACAACTAGGAACAGACAATTGTTTTGCAATTTTATTACTACAATTGTTTTACAACTAAACTACAATTACACAGCCCCAGTGTATATAACATTAATTTTATATCAATGACTATTTGCTGAATAATTTGGCAAATTTACTTAAGCTTAATCTTCAGGACATAAACAATGGTTTGATAACACATTTTTAATTTTTTTAAGTTTGTGCAGCATATAGACAATATAATTTTAATGGTTTTATATTTTTAAATTGAATGCATTCAGCAAGCTACTAGTTAAGGTACAAATGTATACTATATTTATTTATTTATTTATTTTATTCTGCCAACTACAGGAATAAATCCCAATTACAGTTGGCGTAGTTTCGCCAATACATGTTTTACACTATAAAAAATACAATAGAATAAATGAACGAATGTGCGAGGATAAAGAAAAAAAAATACATAAATGATTTACAATAACTACAATTAATTTAACAAGACAATCTAAAAATTAAGCCAAATCATATGGAACATATAACAGTTTATGAAGAAGTCCTATGTACTGATTCAATGACAAGTCAAAATCCAGAAGAGCATTTTGAAGTGATAGAGAATTATATCGTTTACACATTTGGATGAAAGATGAACATTCTAATATTTTTGATTTAATGACAGGAATACATAACAATTCCCTATTCCTTAAATTTAATTGCACTACATTAAATTTAATACGTTTTAAAAGTTCATTACTATCAATTTTACCATTGATAATTTTATATAAGAATAACTGTTGCGCTACTAACCTTCTACCAATTAAAGTAACAAATTTAAATTCATTTAATAAAGTATTATAAGAAATTCTATCAATTAATGCAGATCTATCATATTTTTTAAAATACATATATCGAAGAAAACTCTTCTGAATTTTTTCTATGTCATTAATATGAGTTTTATACAATGGTGACCATATAACTGATGCATATTCTAACTTACTGCGTACAAAACTATTATAAAGTAATTGTAAGACACGTTCGTCTTTAATATTTTTGGAATTACGAAAAATAAATCCTAACTGTCCATAAGCTTCATCTATTATTTTATCAATATGCTTTCTAAAATTTAAATTATGCGTAATAATTAATCCTAAATCTGTAATGGTAAATATTCTTGTTAACGTTTCCGAATTCATACTGTATTGAATAATCGGGTGAAGTGAAAATCTGTGAAAACTCATGAAATAGCATTTTCTAACATTAAACGCCAAATTGTTTTGGATACTCCATTCAAAAAGCTTGTCTATTGTTAATTGTAATTCCAATTCATCTGATAATAAACGTATCTCTTTATATATTTTTAAGTCATCTGCAAACAATAAGCATTTAGAATTTTTAACAATATCTGGTAAATCATTTATAAAGATTAGGAAAAGAAGTGGCCCTAAATTAGAGCCCTGTGGTACACCAGAATTTACATCATAAACAAAGGAAGGACAATGATTAAAAACAACATATTGTTTACGGTCTTTTAAGTAAGAAGCTATCAGCTTCAAAAACATCGAATTAATACCTAACATAGACATTTTAGCCAACAGAATATCATGATCTAACTTATCAAATGCCTTTGCAAAATCAGTGTAGATAACATCAACCCTACACTTCTTATCTAGAGATTCTGATATGTCTTGAATAAAGTTCATTAAGTTTGTCAAAGTCGACCTTTGAGGAAAAAAACCATGTTGAAAAACAGATATATATTGTTTGACATGATAAAATATTCTATCATACAGAATCCGTTCTAAAATTTTTGCTGGCGCACTTATTAGAGCAATAGGTCTGTAATTCGTTACTTTTATTTTCTCACCACTTTTGAATACAGGAGTTATTTGAGTGATTTTCCATACATCTGGAAATATTTGAGAACTAAGTATTCGGTTAAAGATTAATAGAAAAGGGGATTCTAATATCGTAATATATGAATAGCATAATATATGCTACCATATATTTAAGGACAATAGGTAAACATTTATAAGTCAGTTTTATCAGCTCCATAACATTATTGAAGAAAATGTAATAGTAGCCTATGTATGGAAAGTCTACACATGAGTGCTATATATGTAAGTATTAAATTAATATTACACTACTGTAGAATGAAGGGCTAAGTAAACATTGCATACATTGAACTTTTGGTTAAAATTATTTGTGGTCAGGTGGACAATTCTCTTTATAATAAATCTCAAAACAGGTTTGTTTGGGTTAGCACCATCATCCCCCGACCCCTTCAATTTTTGCACCACTTTTACTTCATCTTAATCTTCCTTTCCTTCCATTTTGATCATGTTAGGTTCCCGTAATCCTTGTTTTAATGAAGGTGTATGTTCGGCCTTAAAGCACCCGTAGTCGCAAAGTGTATTATAGAGGATACATAAGATACCAAGTGACGGTGATGCCAAATCTCAGGAGGTTTCACACTGAGTTTTAATTAAATAGGTAATTTATTGTGTTAGGGAGGAAGCTTTACCTTAAAATAATGTTACAGTAGCCTCCGTTAACTTCATTATTTTACCCCATTTTTCTGCTCCACACAAACTGTGGTGTTCAAGGGAAGGAGACATTCCCCTCTATTACTGCTTTTATGCAATTATTCGAAACACTAGTTTACCATCTGGGGTCTTTCTAGGTTTCATCCATTAGTCCCTGCTAATAGACTAATTTGTCTTTTTAAATGCTGTCATTTGTAACTTAAAATTCATGTTCGTTTTTCCTTATTCCGTTTTGATATATTTACATTGTAAGAACATTTTTTTTCTTCTTCAAAGGTAGCAGAAATGTTTAAAATAAATTTGAATGCCGAATGCTGTAATTTTTAAGCGTTGGAAATAGAGCTGAATTTAACGCAAAGGTTTTACGTTAGAATGACCAACATCACTATCATTTTCCATATTTTACTTATTTAATTTATTTATATATTAAATTTATTTACAATTAAGTATGTTAGGGTTATATTTAAGTTCACTATAAATTAAATTAAATATATGAAGGGGTAAAATATTATAACTAGGGCTCGGACTTTTAGGTAAATACATTTTTTTTCTATTACTTATGATTTATGGACTTTGTCAAAGTTCCGGTTGGGATCTTTGGATTCAAACTACTGAGTTGCATATCACATAAAAAAAAATATTTTCTATATTTCTTATTTGAATAAATATTTTTGGTAACTTAATTTTTTTACATATTTTACCACATATCATGTTTAGAAATGAATATTTTGACTGTTTTTGTAAAAATGCATCATATTTTCAATGTGTTGCGTTGTTATGTTGAGTCAGACAATAAATCAGGGCTGGTTTGACCTTTATTAGTGCAAATTTCTGTTCCCTCTCACAGCGCATTACTAAGTTGGAAACAACAAAACAATTGTTGACAGAATCAATAAAAGAAATCAAACACATTGAAAACAAACTTAAAATCAGTGGTTCAAAAGCAAACAAAATTTCCTCGTGAACATCATGACGATTTTCACAGCTTTAAGATGCACAACTTAAAATCTACCTTTGTCGTTCACTGCAACAGATCTACACTTGCCGACTAGAATGACTAGATGGGTACTTCTGTAAATATTGGTTAAATACGTTAATTAAAATATTTTCATATTTTTTAAACATATTTTCGACTTTTTAACCCCATAAGAAATAAATATTTTCGTTTTTATAAGCACCTAAAAGTCCGAACACTAATTATAACATATGAAATTCAAAATTTCAAAACTTAAGAATGTTTTATTACAACAGTGTATTTTATGAAAATCTTTACGTTAGTGGGTTCATTGTAGGATATCTTACACTTGTCAAAATGCAGTTTCAGCTCGACCCTTTGGTTTCGAATACTGGACATGTGAAAAGAAGATGTTTTACAGCAGCCATGGGCAAACTCCTATCCATTGACACGCAACCCGCAAAGTTAGTAAACTACATATAGTTCGAAAAGAACAGGTTAGATGGAGACACAAACAGACAATAAGTGCAGTGGCGGTTGCTCATTCTTAGGGAAACATTAATTTCACTTTATAATTTACACTACAGTAAACAAATATACAAACAATATTGTACTTTTAATTATTCTTTTAGGTGTGCAATTATTTCAACATACAATGGCTTAGAATGTGCCATAATGCCTTTCCAATCGCAACTGTGTCGCGACCCGTCACTGCTTGCAAAGAGATTATGACTCATGCATGGGAATATTTCCACCACGTGCACCGAATTCCGCAATGCCATCTTGTGTCTTATGCTGGAAGTTCAAGAACCGCTTGTGGTTCGCGAACCAGTAAATGCCCATGTATGTTTTACAGCCTCTCGCGGATAACAAAATGATGAACTACTGTATTTAACATTATTAATCTAACAACAAACTTGTATACCCTATTTTCACAGAGATGGGGCAGAAGGAGTTTAAATGAGAGAAGTGACTTGGATGTATGAGTTCGACCTCTCACAACGTGGTGAGCAATTTGATTCGCCGGTTGACACTAATACATTCGCTGGCAGCCAACAAGAGCCTCAGAATTATTGTAAGCCCCCACCTTGTGTAAATCAGAGCAGTATTTCTTCCCCCACACAACTCTTACGCTAATAATTTAACGATTCTAGCGTGAAAACACTATTTATCTTCATACGTGCAACGCCATTTCACCGAGGGAGAGGGTATGAGAAGAAAGGCTCATGAAACATTCATATCATACATGCTGCTATTATTTCTATTAAGTGACGTGATAGTTATGGAATGGCTAGTTTGTACCCGTTTATATTAAACTTGTATTCGAGTTCCTCTGTTTAACTATTATTTTAAAACATAGACACCTTCCCTTTATCATCTCTCTTTCCTCAATATTTCCCCTCTTTCTATCTTTCTCCCCTACATTCTCTTCTCCCTAACTTCCACTCTTTTTTAAATTCCATCTCTATTCTCCTGGCTATAAGAGGTGTATTTCGTTCATCAAATTCTACGGCGAACACATACACATTCAGACATATGCACAATGCACTGAACACACACCTTTACCCGAGACGAGCTAAGAATGAAACATGAAGTAAACAAGAACCAGTATGTCTGTCTCACTCTTAAGTCATACGAGTATTGTGCTAGAGTCAGACAGAGTACTGGTTTTTGTTTACATCAGGTTTCCTCCTTAGAACGGTCAGACTTTACTTACAGAGTTTATATAATATAATCTTGCAATTAACACAATAACCTACCATATTATTCCAAGTAAATACCCTTCCCAGAAAAAAGATCCTTCGATTTTAAAACGATAACTCGTCCTAGGTGTTCGTGTTGTCTCGGAGGTGGCCCCGGCATTGGGGCCACCTCCGAGACAACACGAACATCTAGGACGAGACACACCATTCACACACACACACTCACTCAAAACAAGGCGAAGATGGGATGAAGATGATAATGACGGCCAGATGATATCTGGGGACCACAAGGGCCTAAATTTACCCGACATATGTCTCACTTGTCCCGACCAGGATTCCAACTCGGGCCCGCTGCGTGAGAAGAGCAAACGCATCCCCTAGGCCACAGCGGTGGACCATCATTGTCCTTTGGTGCCAATTCATTACACTTGTTACGAAACCACTTTTACACTCCCCAAACTAACCCCAACCAGTAAATGAACACAGAACAGCTTGAAAACAATTCTGGATACACAATATTACGGCGGGTGTAATTAATGTCACAAAATCACTTTTATTAAAGTAATTACGAAAAAGAGTGTCATCATCAAAAATAACCTTTAGATTTTAAATATTTTTAGAAATAAAAATTGAACTTCCTACAAATACCAAAATTTCTCTAGCAAGTACTTAAGGAAATCAAAAATAAATCGAGAGAGATGAAAACAAACATACGTATAGATATTCGTAAGGCAAGTTCTTGAGCCATTTCGTTACAACAGTGGACTACATCTGTTTTACTAAGGCAAATCCTGGGGGAAGCTGCAATGACGAAACCACTTTTACACTCCCCAAACTAACCCCAACCAATAACCAAACACAGAACGGCGTGAAAATAATTTTGGATACTCAATATTACTAATTAATGTCACAAAATCACTTTCATTAAAGTAATTACGAAAAAAGAGTGTCATCACCAAAACTAGCCTTTAGATTTTCAATATTTTTAAAAATAAAAATTGAACTTCCTATAAATACCAAAATTTCTCTAGCAAGTACTTAAGGAAATCAAAAATAAATCGAGAGGGATGAAAACAAACATACATATAGGGCAAGTTCTTGAGCCATTTCGTTACAACAGTGGACTACATCTGTTTTACTAAGGCAAATCCTGGGGGAAGCTGCAATGACAGCAGCAATTCACATCTTGCAGACAACGCCGGGAAGCTGGAGGAAGAGATGGATGTGGCTGCGGTACCAACTCCAGCTCACTATACATCACACCAGGCGAAGAAATTCTTCAAACTTGGCATGAATAAGAGGCCTCCGTGCGTAAGCAACTTAAAATTAAACTTGTTAGCTTGTTTTCCTTGAAAACATATCTCAGCTACTGGTTTCAAGTTTCTGACCACTCATTTGCGCAAGTAGCCAGGGGTGAGGACTTTTGCTAGAGAGTTTGTAATTGTATTGGAAAAAATCTAATGAGAAACACATAAATTCCTCTGAGCAAATAAAAGTTTTGCCTCTTAGTATAATATATATTATATTGATTACATTTTCTTTATTTAAATTGGTTGTAAAATGAAAGAAATGTCGTTACCACATCGGATCGCATCCCCGCAAAAAAACAAAACAAAACAAAAAAAATCTGATGTGAAAGTCACATAACTTCCTCTGCCCAAATAAAAGTTAGGAGTATTCACATATCCATGTACAGAAACGCAAGACACAATTTAACGCTAATTATACAATAAATACCTGATAACCTCTTAATGAAAAAGATGCGACTTATAAAAGTGCAGACTATATAGCAAACAAAAACAAGTGACTGCAGACATTTATTGAAACTTCCGTCGTTAAGAATAATTTCCGAACTTTATCGAATATTTCCCTCCAATATGTCTTTCTCACTTCATTCTTATCTATATTAATAAAAGGAAGTGTCTGTCCTCCGTCTGTCCTTCTGTCTGTCCGCGATGCCCAGCGAAATCTACTGAACGCAGAGATCTGAAATTTTAAACATAGATGGACTAAAGGGTCGGAAAGTGCACCTCGAAGCCGGAATTTTTATTTTAGCTTTCCTTCGAGAGTTATGAGTGAAAAACGGACAGAAAACGTGTATTTTTTGCGATTTCGAAGGATCAGTTTCAGTAATATATTTCAATGTTAAATCAATTACAGCTGGCTTTGGCTATTTTTGTCATCATACCTCATAGCCTACCTTGGAAATAAAAGCATCGCGATCGCTTGAATTTGTAAGTCCATCGTGGACGATTCATTTGTTTAGTGTGTCAAGGCCCGCAGATAGCCTATATGAAATTTTCAACCTACACGTAAGAAGGATATCAACATAGGCTTAATTATGGTCAAACATTGTTCGATTTGAACGAAACTCACTATACAGGGGTTTTCTGAGCCAAGGAACTGGAACCTGAGGTCGCTTTTCCTACCAGGGGACGCTACCTAATCGTGGAATACACTCCACGTGATTTAGGTGTTAACAAATATAATGATTTAACTATTATGCACATAAGTTTTGAAATAATTATCGCGGGGGAAGCCGCGGGCACATGTTATCTTATTATAATAAAAGGACGTGTTTGTCTGTCTGTCCGCGATGCCCAGCGAAATCTACTGAACGCAGAGATCTGAAATTTTAAACATAGATGGACTGAAAGGTGGGCGAATGCACCTCGAAGCCGGATTTTTAATTTTAGCTTTCGTACGCGAGTTATGAGTGAAAAACTGGCAGAAAACGTGATTTTAGCGCTGTCGAAGCATCAGATTTCAGTAATACATTTCAATGTCAAATCAATTGCATTTGGCTTTGGCTATTTTTGTCATACCGTGGAAATAAAAACATCGCGATCGCTTGAATGTTGTAAGCCCACGCTGGACGATTCATTTGTTTAGAATGTCAAGGCCCGTAGACATATGAAATTTTCAACCTACACGGAAGAGGGACAATCAACATAGACCTAAATATGGTCAAACATTGTTTTATTTGGACGAAACTCACTATACAGGGGTTTTCTGGACCAAGGAACTCGAATCTGAGATCGCTTTTGCCAGGCGACGCTATCTAATCGTGGTATGTAGTCCACGTGGTTTAGGTGTTAATAAATATAATGTTTTAACTATTATGCTCTTAATTTTTTATTTTTTATTTTTGAAATAATTATCGCGGGCGAAGCCGCGGGCACATGCTATCTTAAAATAATAAAAGGACGTGTTTTTCTGTCTGTCCACGATGCCCAGCGAAATCTCCTGAACGCAGAGATCTGAAATTTTAAACATAGGTGGGCTGAAAGGTGGGCGAATGCGCATCGAAGCCGGATTTTTAATTTTAGCTTTCGTTCGCGAGTTGTGAGTGAAAAACTGGCAGAAAACGTGATTTTAGTGCTGTCGAAGCATCAGATTTCAGTAATACATTTCAATGTCAAATCAATTGCAGTTGGCTTTGGCTATTTTTGTCATACCGTGGTAATAAAAACATCGCGATCGCTAGAATGTTGTAAGCCCACGCTGGTCGATTCATTTGTTTAGAATGTCAAGGCCCGTAGACATATGAAATTTTCAACCTATACGGAAGAGGGATAATCAACATAGACCTAAATATGGTTAAACATTGTTCGATTTGGACGAAACTCACTATACAGGGATTTTCTGGGCCAAGGAACTCGAATCTGAGATCGCTTTTACCAGGCGACGATATCTAACCGTGACATGTAGTCCACGTGATTTAGGTGTTAATAAATATAATGATTTAACTATTATGCTCTAACTTTATGCTCTTTTTTTATCGCGGGCGAAGCCGCGGGCACAGCTAGTATAGAATAAGAGGCCGTGAAAGAGTGTGTATTCAATTGTTTACCACACAACACAAACTTTTTACAAACAGTGGGTGAACAGTAGGTGGCTTGTAACTGCCTTCAGAGAATTTTTTCGAAAAAAAGTTTCAAATAAAAGTTTTAGCCTTCACTATAAGCTACACTTGTGCAAAATTTAAAGAAAATCGTTTGAGCCGTTTTCGAGAAAATCGCGAAAAACGAAAATTTCTTCATGTAAAGTCCCCTTAAAAATAAGAGAAAATAGTCGCCAATCTTACCCTCACATCTTCAGAAGGTACCTGACCCAAATACGAAATTTTGTTTTCATACGATTTTCCGTTTTGGAGCTAGAGTGTTCACAGACAGACAGACAGACACACAGACATGTTTCCAAAAACAGTATTTTTGGATTCAGGGGCCTTGAAACGTGTATATATGCTAAAAACTCAACTTCGAATTTTGGGGTCGAAAACAATACTTCCTCTACCTATAGTACCTATGGTACGGGCAGAGGAAGTAAAAACGCGCGCCTATTCAGTTATTTCAACCTGATGCAAATCTTTATTGTTCACCAGGCAAGACTGAGTTTCTACAAAGAGTGAATGCCTTATAACTACCCTTCAGAGATTTTTTCGAAAAAATGTTTCAAGTAAAAGTTTTAGCTCTAAGTATAAGCACCCCATGTACAACATTTAGAGCGTTAGAGCCGTTTTCGAGAAAATCGTGGAAAAAGACATTTTCGTGTCAAGTCCCCTTAAAAGTAAAAGCAAGTCGTCGCCAGTCTTCATATCACATCCTCAGAAGGTACCTAACTAAAATACAAAAAATTGTCCTATAATTTTTCGTTCTGGAGTAGACTGTTCACAGAAATACACAGGCATGTTTCTGAAAATAGTATTTTTGGATTTAGGAAATATCAAAACGTGTATTTATGTTAAAAACTCCCCATTAAACCGGAAATATTGTTGTGCATTTCTGCATTGAGGTATACAGAAAATCAAAGTAATTTATCAGTTACTGTGTTTCTTAAGAGGATAGGCCTAGTAATACTAATTTCACATTAGTCAAAAGTCGCATTAGAAAATACAGAATCTTAGTTTTCAAGCATGCAATTGAGGACCGTTTTGACAAAACTCAACATCTCCATTTTTTGCTAAATTCGTTTTTTAATGGTTATAGGTGCTTTGATATGAGATATTTAAGATGGTGAAAAAAGAACATAAGAAAAGTCAACATAACCAATTCATTTTGAAGCCTCAATATGCCAAGTTTCTACCTTCTATGTGTTAATAAAAACTAAAGATACCTTCTCCTGAACAATTTATGTTTTGGCACATGTTGAGTTTTATCAAAACGGTCCTCAATTAATAAAATCTTCATTTAAGAGTGGGGTTAATTTAAAGCTGCTTAAATCGAAAAAAAAATGTAAATCATAAGAAAATGTTGTAACAACCTCAATAGAAGACACAAACGTCTAAAGAATATACCGGTAGTTACCCATAAGTAGGGGGCGGATTTCTATGACATGTCATATTTTTCCCCTTTGCATTATTTCAGGTTTCCGACTAATTTAAACCCGATTCCAAGCATCCTGGTGAAAATGGAACGGCTTTTATTGTGCATATAACTGCATATTTAGGGAATTTTCAACTATTGTAGCATATTTAGTATGAATATGCATATTTAAGTCATATTTTTGGCATATTTGTGTGCATAATAAAGAAATTTCTAAGTTTCATATCATATTTTGTAAATTTTTCATTATAATGATACTTTTTGAGAATTTCCAGATATTTTAAATACTTAACATATTTTAATTAATTGTATTGTAATGAAACTTTAAAAAATATACACAATGTGTAAGTGGTAAAGTCATATTTTAAATTTTATTGGTCATATTTTAATGTTTTTTAGGTCATAAATGCATGCATATATCCTATTTTTTAGGTCATAGAAATCCGCCCCCTACCCATAAGCATATGAAATCATGGTCTATTACATTAGGCCAATGGAATATTCAAATACACATCTATAATCAAGTATAGCAACTTGGACAGCCCTGTTTTTTCACAGTTTTTCATTATCAGTTGTCTTAAAACACCGCTACTTTTCACATGTCAAGTTGCTTTCCTTTGCCCTCGCTATTCTGCGGTTCACTTAAATAATGGCCACACTTGATGGGAGAACTTTCCTTGCCCGCTCTTCCTTTTGTCAGTATTTCTAAAAACCACATTACACGAACAGGAAATGACTTCATTTTGAGCGTGTATGGTAAAGTTTGCAGTGTGAACTGTAAAGTAAGTTTTAAAAACTAAGCAAAAGTTTATTGTACACCAAACCATGTTATGGCTAGCTGAAATACTGTTTCAGTGAACATGAAAGTTTAACACTAACAGTTCTGATCTTTGGATTAAGATCTACACTCTCATTTCTGTACTAGGAACTGTAGTAACAACAGCAAAAAAATAATAATAACAATAATATCTAGCGGCAGCAAACGTCTCCATAGTCAGATTTTAATAGATCCCATTGCTTCCCCGAAGTTGAGAGTCTGGAATCTCGGAGAATCGTCACAAAAATTTGGAAAAGTTGTCTTCTTGCGTACTCATCGTTTTTATCCCCAGAATTTTTACTTCCTCTGCCCGTACCATAGGTACTATAGGTAGAGGAAGTATTGTTTTCGACCCTAAAATTCGAAGTTGAGTTTTTAGCATATTTACACGTTTCAAGGCCCCCTGAATCCAAAAATACTATTTTTGGAAACATGTCTGTGTGTCTGTGTGGAAAATATCTGTGAACAAGCTAGCTCCAAAACGGAAAATCGTATGAAAACAAAATTTCGTATTTGGGTCAGGTACCTTCTGAAGATGTGAGGATAAGATTGGCGACTATTTTCTCTTATTTTTAAGGGGACTTTACATGAAGACATTTTCGTTTTTCGCGATTTTCTCGAAAACGGCTCTAACGATTTTCTTTAAAATTTGCACATGTGTTTCTTTTACTGAGAGCTAAAACTTTTATTTGAAACTTTTTTTCGAAAAAATTCTCTGAGGGTAGTTACAATCCACCCACTGTTCACCCACTGTTTGTAGAGATTTTGTCTTGCGTGATGAACAACTGAATACACGCTCTTTCATGGCCTCTTATTCTATAAAAGAATGTAAAGTGAGAAAGTTGTATTGTTGGCCATGCATAGAGTAAATATATGAGGGAAATATTCGATGAAGTTCGGAAATTATTCTTTACGGCGGAAAGTTCAATAAACGTCTGCAGTCACTTGTTCTTTTTTTTAAGTTTGTTATATTGCCTTGCGCTTTTAGTCGCATCATTGAAAGAAGAGGTATTTATAGGATAATTAGCGTAAAATTGTGTTTTGAGATTCTGTAAAAGGATATGTGAATACTACTTTTATTTGGGCAGAGGAAGTTATGTGACATTCACATCAGATTTTTTTTAGTGATTTGAACTGTAAGCCATGTAGAAGCTAAAAAGGTTATGTAAAATAATTTTAAAAACTAGCGAAGGACTGCATTCGCTGATTTTACACTTTGTAACGTAATTTATCAACCGTTAGATTTTTATTATACATATATATATTGACTAGAAAACTTATAACGTTAATTTAACTCAGTTTCCTGCATGTTTCTAATCAATCAGTGTCATTAATAGTATTGCAGGAATATTTATTTTTCAAAGATGTAAGTTGTAAGTTTGAGATGTGCTGTAATTTTGTGCAGGAATCTCCTCTTTCTTGATATATGTTCTACATTTTAGGATAGCGGCACCTGGCACAAATACTCCTATGATTTTCTTTTCAGGTACTGGTACAGCTGGGTCCAAAAAGGAAATGTATAGCCTACATAGAATGGATCGAAATCCTTCTCCCCCTTCAAATTCTTCATGATATAATTTACAAGATACATTATCTAATTTTTTATTGAAATGTTAAGGCCCATATTCATGAACAAGGAAACCATTTTGAACAGAGAATGCGGCAAGTTAAACCGACATTCTTCCACCATTTTCACAGAACCCCAGGGATCCTCTGACCACAGGTTGAGTACTACCGGAATGAAGATTTAGATCATAAATGCTATATGCATTTAAACTTTACCATGCCCTTGTCAACGAAGAGCCAATGCTTCAACGAGATGCCAGGTAGACCTATTAGAAAAAATTAAAAGGTACAGTAATTTTTTTGTTTAACCTGAACCAGCTCAGAAATATGATCAGTGGTCTGGACAAGTCCACTATCGAAACATTGTCGTTTTAAGGGAAGATGTTTCATCGTACGCCAGCCGTCAAGGGAGTCACATCGCGCAAACCAAGTTATACTGCTGTCATTACTGACGAGAGGGAAATAACTTATGCTTGTCTCTCTGAACTCAACTCTCATCTCTGAATGCCCTTCCCCTCACACGCGTTTCAGCAGTGTTAGGAACAAAAATTGTACTGTAATAACTGAATGTAAAATGTTAATTTATATCAGTGACAAGAACATACGATAAATTAATGTTCTTCTTAGTTTTACTTTTGCATCCTTACAAAATAATGTGATGTATCACAGTTTAGAAAACAGTATACAGGATCTTAATGAAAAGCAATTTTCGCCATAATTTCCTTCTGTTCTCTGAGTTTCATTTTCAGTAATACGATTCTAAATTGTTCTATATTTTGTTCCAGAGTACATGTTTCCTACGTTGTTAATCTCGGACTCTGACCGAATAGACAACTTCTCTCGCTGGTGTAGCTAACCAGATTGATCTATAGAGGAAGATGAGAAGGGCGTCATAAGTATATGCAAGGGAGGAGGAGAAAATATGGCATATGCAGAGTGAAACATGGCTATATGAAATATGCATAGGCTGAAGATTGCGTCCAGGGGCGAAGATAGAGTTTTCCAGGATGACAAACTTGCCGAGGCCTACAGCTATTTGAATAGCCATATAATGCCTGCGTATGTTTACATGCTTAACTCGAATCTCATTCTCCTCACTGACTGGCTTTTCGAGTCCATGATTACACAGAATTGTAAATCGTGTCATAATACTTAAGGGGGACATACAGGTTTGGCTGCTGAGTAATAGGTGAAATTCATACTTTTTTTCTTAGCAATGAATTACTCTGTAATCTGATATGCTCTTTACTGATTACTTCTACAATTACATTCTGTTTTCAGAATTAATTAAACTTTAAAATTACGGGTAATTATCATAGGTAATCCCATCAGAGATTACGAGACACATTTGATTTTCCACATTATAGCACATATCTTTACGCATTAAAAAAACTCGAATTCTTTACATATTTGAACGTTTTATTTTAAATATGTTCCCTATTTTATGATTTCAAGGTAAGATATTCTTGCCAGATAATCGTTTAAATTTTATTTGACTAGCATCGGCATTTAAAAACTGGATCCTTGAATTTCTGTGAAATTTTGAAAACCAGATGTAGAACTAGATCTGGAAGATGATGCAAAGTTTAGGGTGATCCCTGTTACTTCATGTGATGTTGAGCGGAGTTTTACTGAATACAACGCAATTTTCAGAGACAGTAGACACAGTTTTAGTTTTTAAAATTTAACCCACTGCTTCAAAATAGGCAATTCTCACTAAAATATTGTGATTTGCCCCCACAAAATAGTAGCAACAACTACAAAATCCCGTTTAGTTGGTATGTGGCATGTAGGCCCTATTCTATTCTTTTCTGTGGCTCTACTTTTTAAGCAATAGACTACAATTGTAGTCATTTTATAACTATGTTGATAATATACAGGTATTCTATATGTTATTATGCACCGTTTAAAAACATTAGTCTATATTTACTCAATATTTTGGGAATTTTTAGCCCATTATGTATGTACAGGTAGGGGGGAAAAAAGCGGACCGACTCTTGTAGCTGATTTCAGAGCCTTGGTCACACCAGTGTCCATGCGTATTCCTTAGACCTGTGTAGTTGGACATACGTGATAAGTAAATAAATGTAAGAGATGTAACGGAAATGTTTGTTTTTACAAGCAATGCAAATTACGTGAAATTATTTCTCAATACAAGCAATTTATAGGCTGTAAGTCTCCTCGTCAATCACTTGTTTTATAACAGACTCTCAAGAAATGTTGGTTGTTAAGCGATTCCGTAGCATAATGACAGCTCGTTCGGTTGGTAAATAACACGTTCTCGGTTCGAATCCTGCCAAAGAAAGAATTTTTTGTTTCCTTAATGCACATTGTTTTCCTACTACTGTCCGATTGCCGCAATATTTAACCACTTAATTAACGGATTATTCCCAGAAAATGAATTTTACTAGCATATTTTCTAATGGGTTTCGAAATGGGCTAAGTCAACAGTCGACACTAGAACAAATTTCAATACATTCCCTGCTATCCTGTGAATGCAGCTAGGCATGGGCTTTGGCTCATATCGGCAACTTAGATATTTTGGTCGGTCCGCTTTTCTTTCCTACCTATACATATTTAGCCATTTTTATTGCAAATAATTCCTAACTCTGTTCATTATATTTATATTAAAAGGTTTTGCCAATAGTACATTAATGCTATTACTTCACAGAACAAGTATTGCTGGGGAGTGTGTCGAATGCACGAAACATCCCGATGCTTAGGCAGCCGTCTCTTTCTGTACATGTCCTTCCTTCCTGATCTGATTTCATTACGAAGTTACTTTGTAGTTAACTCTAATGCGTTTGTTCTACATCCCTAATTCGCTAACTCAGCCCTGTCTCCTCGCATTCGTATTATGCTCAATTGCTTCCCCAACCGAGGCATCTGACCAATTAGCTTGTATAGCCTTCCTGACTTCCGCCTTTCTTTAATTCATTCACATCAGTCAAACGGTCAGGATTTGTAAAGAACAGTACATTGGCTTGCGTTTCTTAATCATTCATTAAAGAAGCTTGGGAATCACTTAGGGAAACATCATATAGGCCTACTGATATGACAAACTACCAGGTGGTATATTAATATAAATTTACCTAAGATATTTTCAATAATTTCATACTTTTCCTATTTGTTGAGAGAGTAATTCACGATTATAATAATCTTGCTTCATATTTTTAATGCAGATATAACACAGCTAAAGAATAATAGCTCCAGAATAACAACTAGAGCTATGCCTTAGACCTTTTTCAGTGTTAAACTATGGTTGAGAAAACAGGGAAGTAAATTTTGTTGACTCCTGGATTTATAGTTATAATTTTGGTGATATATGTTTCAGAAGGTATAACCTTTTATGTTTAATGCGCAAAATGTATTGTACAAGGTAAAACAAGAGGGGCAATCAAGTCTTCATTAAATATGTTTAATGATTCTGCATACACCTAATGCAGAACCAGGGCCGTGGAGAGGAAGCAAGGGCCCCAAGGACAAATTTTCCCGGGCCCCCGTCAAATATTAAATTCACCACTGAAACCCAACCTCGTCCTTTATAATGTATGCAACAAAAAGATTATATAAAGATATTACATAATTATTATGTAATATTATTATATGTACTTGAAGACATATATTTTTGTTAATCATTAAAAATAAGTAATATTTTACAAAAAATTAAACATATAAGTTTTGTGCTCAGCTGTGCTCATAAGAGATAATACAAATACCAATTTTATCTGTATGTACCAGTTTTCAAAAGATTAATTTTGGTATGTACCAAAATTAATATTATTTTAAATGCCGAACGTTAGTGAGGCCTACTGTTGAGTCCAGAAGGATTTCTGCTTCTACTTTTTAAAAATATCAATTTTTCTTCAAGAATAATCCGTTTCAGATTAATTGATGATTCCATGTCACCGTTATACGACAGAATAATGCAAATAAAAATGGCATAAAACATTAATTGATCTGTTTATTCACTTATAATCCATTTTATATAACAGTAAATTTAGAAGGTAAAAGATAAAACCTGGTCGGCCGGGCCAGGGCCCCTTAGGGGTTCGGGCCCCAGCCCCGGGTGCCCCCCCCCCCGTCTCGTCGGGCCTGTGCAGAACCTGCCTAGTTTCTAAGCAACTGGGAAATAACCAGTCCATACTTACTTACTCAATGGCAATAGACAATTCCTCAGCAAGCTAAAGGAATATTATCTATTTTTATGGAACCCGAAGGTTAATTGCCGCGCTTACCTGAGCCCACCATTCAAACGCCTACGCCCGAGATGGGTCTCAAACCCTCACTCTCCTTCACCGTGGCTATGGAGACCGGCTGCTTTGACTCCAATGACATACGGAGAGCATGCAGAATACAGAAGATTCCAGTGCACAGCGCGCAATCTGCAGCTCTCTACCATACAATACGAACACGCTGTATTTTTAAGAAGATAGCACAGGTATTTTTCTCACATTAATCACTATCAAAAGAAACAGGTCAAGAATAGCTAAGCGAAGAAAAAAATGTGAAAGATTCTACATGCTACATGGGGTCCCATTAGAAGCAAAGCTCGATGTGTGGAGGATTCCTGGGGCGATAGTGAAAGAAAAGTGTGATGAAGGTCAAGAAGAACAAGGCGACGGCATCTGTTTTCCTAAGATTGGTGTCCACCTTACAGAAGACCCCCTCCAGTGAGAATAATCCACACTTCACTGAGGAAAAATCCTAGAGATAACAAATAACGGGAATGAAGAAAGAGATGAGATACTGAAGTCAGGCTGAAAACAGCTTGTAACAGAGTGGGTGTGTGGGAAGGGAAAAATAGGATTTTGTGGCTGAAGTATCCCCGACAATCTCAGGTTCTATTTATCTGCACTGGATTTATGTCTTTGCTTCATATCCAAGATATATGTCTGTCGTAAAACTAGAAATTCATATATGATCTTTAAAATAGCAGTACTCAGAACGTATTGTACGTTATTGCTATATTCAACGCTTTAAGTGGATTAAACTTTATATTCCAGGATATTCCTTCTTAAAAACCGTATAATAACGACGATTTCCTAAGTGGACGCTTAGCTTATAATCATTTCAATCTATACATCCCACACACAAAATTATTGAAACGTAAAATAAAATAAGTCTTCAAGTCTTCGTACTGCAGATCCATGAAGACAATAATAATATATTGACAGAGCTGAATATATATATATTATCTAGCAGAATGATAACACAGACCAACAGCCATTTTGGTGCCTTATAATTTATACCTATTCTTGGGTATATTTAGGTCGCTGGTGCCAAATGTGTCATTAGTATGGCCCTATCAGCTTTAGTTTTGTGAGATATGGTATTACCATTATGCATATCCCATTTTACATTTGATGTAAATAAAAAACAGTGCCTATTTTTAGCTTCTAAATCATGTGAAGAAAAAAGCAACACACTAACATTACAATTACATTACAATAGCAATATATCATGGGGTCTGTAAAAAAATTGATATTATCATATATTGTACGGTCGTTTATGACTTATGAGCTGTCAATTTGTGGGCCAAAAAATAATCCAGCTTTTAGTTTTTCTGTACTTCGTACAGTTTTCGTCCTACGTGTCCAAAGTATGGTCAAGAACCATCACTAGCTATATTATCAAGCAAGATTTTGGTTCGTTAGACTAAGAGTTCACGAATAAAATCTATATAAAAATTGAGATGGTAGAGAAAAACTGTTTACATATTTGGAATCAGCGCACTAAGTATAGCCAAAATCCTGTAAAACATCTGTGACACCAAACAGAAAGTTATTTTTTGTTGGGCTGTGTAGCCTAATTCTTTCACACTGGCTGTGTGTAGGCTATGATGGAAAGGTGAAGTCAGACTGAAAAATTCAATGCCATAGCCGGGATTTGAACTGGGATATGAGAGTCAGCTGGAGAATTTAATGTTGTACCGGCATGATACTATGGTAGCACAGGTGATTAGAGCACGGAGAGTCGAATATCCTGGTTCAAATCCCGGCTAACTAAAACGCTAACTAAAATTTAGCTAGATTTATAATACTGGTATCATTATTTTAAAAATGATTTTCCAGTGCGTAGTGCGTCTGTTCTGGCACAGTACACACAAAACTATAACACGAAAGATTTTTATTTATTTTTTTGCTCAAAACTAATTTATTTACAAACTTGTATACATTACATAAATCTTCCACATCTAATTGAATCAATCATCAGTAGAGAAAAAATTATTTAAGTATGCTATTAATAAATACATATTTTCACGAAAGCTGGTAAAAAGAACATTATTGTAAACTTAAACATTACCGAAATTAGGGAAAATCTTTTCTTTCCTAGTTCCATTGGGTCGGGTTTGTTGCAGTTTGGCAAAATATATTTCATCACAAAATAGTTTTGTAACGAAAGAATTAAACTGTATAATAGTCTTCTCCACGAATTAAAACTATTTCCGTACATGAATTTAAAAGGACAGTCAGCTTAGCATTGATAATATAACCTCCTTTACTATCTTATTTCTCTTTAATAACAGAATGATTTCCCTAATGTTAGTACATTCTCATACACCTGTATAAATTTTACATTATAAAGAGACGGAGATAATTTCGAATCATAACAGTACCACAGCTTTCTGTAATACTGAATATTGGATAGAGTGGGCTATGCAATGTTATTTTAACATAGATATGTTATGTCCATTATAATAATCATTAGCTAATGTTTGTATGCTGTCAAGTGGACAAATAATATTCATTTCAAGTACCAGCTTGATAGAACTTATGGAAATGAAAGCATGCTCTTTAGTAAGTAATTTCATCAATTATAATGCATCTGAGCTTGCCTTGTTTACCTTAGTTACGAATATTAATGTTTGTGCCGGCTCGGCCGCTAATTGGCTGTCCTCGAGAGTCAATCAAAATACGAGTTCATGTTTGATTTTATTCTTGGATGATTGAATCTACTGATGGATGGTAGGATGGATTGGTGGGTGGATGGCTGAATAGATGGTAGAGTGATTTGGTGAGTGGGCGGATGGGTGACTGGATGGATGAATGGATGGGGTTTGAATGGACGGATAGTTGGACAGGTGGACAGACAGCCGGATGGATAGCGACGGACGGACGGACGGATGGTAGATGGTTTCTTCTTTCCTATTCTATATTTTACTAGCTTAAAAGGCCCGGCATCGCTCGGGTTTATATTTTGACATTTGAAATTAACTTATGAAGAACTTTCGATTTTCAAACTCTAGGTCCTTAAATAGGTATGCAGAATTTTAAATGAGGAAGGTATTTCCACAGAAAACGCGTGATATGGCTTTTTAGGGCTCGTAGAGGATGTAGAATTTTGCACCCCATTGATTCTACACACCAACCCTGGCGAGGGTTCCAATAAGAAGAAAAAGAATTTTCCGGTAACATAAAGCTGACTTTATGGAATATTTTATTTCTCACTCTCATGTTACCACACAACCGTTTCGGGGCTGAAATAAAAAATAAATTCAATATATTTTCATACTTTCCTCCCTCAAAACCTGGGACAAAATAATATACTGCCCGCATAGGACTAAAAATGTTTCATCCTATTTTGTATGACTGATCGGGTGGATAGGTGGATGGTTGGTTGTGTCATGGGCTGGATAGGTGAATGTATAAATAATCGAATTAATGAAAGAATGAACGATTAGATGGGAGGGAAGAAGTAAAGGATGAAGAAATAAATGGAAAAGGAATAAAGATAATTAATTAAAGCAATAAAATTAACATGTCAAGATGAGGAGGGTGGATATTCACTGAGATAATTACCTGATGCATCTGCAATTCAATTCTGTAGTACTTAGTGGGAGCATTGCGATCCATAGTGAGTCATATTTAATCCAGAATAGCCATTGAGAGGGATAAGAAGCTAAATTAGCCTACAGTGCGTTACGCAGACCCTCACCAAATTTTCGACAAGTGGTGCCCGAGGGAAGATAAAGCAGGGGTCATAGCAGTGGATTCTCTTGAGGCCTTAACCTTAATTAAACCTACTTGTTCTTAATATTTAAATTAGTTTACTGTCTGTTAAGTTCTCACACAGCTCTAATTCCCACCCGTTCCACCACGTCATGCAACACCCTTTATTTCATTATCACTGGCAGGTTCAAGAGAGAGGATGGGTATTGAAGACTAAAGTTTCTAGCTCACAACTGTTTTGAATATCCACTCCTGGGAGAATTTACTTTTTGTCAGTAGAGTAGTAACATTTAGTCATGAGATAATTATTGCACTTGGACTTTTCTCAATCAATGAAACTCATTCAAACGAAGCAATAAAAAATAGTTCGCACTAATAAGAGAAAGAAAAAATGAGACCAAATGATTAATTTTAATTACACTGACCCTCCATAGGTACTTAGGACTCTAGGTAGACGAGGTATCGTGTTATGTCCTGAAATTCTATAACAATTATTAAAACACATGTTGAAGTACCTTCAGTCAAAAATACAATTTTCGGTGGAAAAATTGTATCGCAACGAAATTTTTAATTAAGGTAGGCCTAGAATTAAATGGCAATCACCTGATTTTAGCTTATGCAAAGGATGTTTGTCTGTTGGGAGATGGCATAGTGGTATAGTGGCTACTGCTGGTATAGTAAGAGATTTTTATAGTACAAGACACCAGCAAGAATACATAACTTTAAACAAGTTTTATTTCTAATTTATAAGCTTTTATGTATGCTCAAGTGTAATAGTGTTTTATTACTGACATCAGCAAACATAACCTGCACATTAATAAAGGCCTACTGGTGACGTGTGCCTATAATATACTCCTACACTTCTTATTAAGCGTATAAGGTGGTAAAGAAACTCAACATTATTAACAGAAATATAAACCTTAGGCCTATGTCCATTGTTGCTCTTCTGTTACAGCGTGCACGTCAAATACTTGTTAGATAAATTTTTTACTACGCTTTGTGCTGGTGGTACCATTATGTTCAAAAACTGCCTTTTGAATAAACATAAGTGCATGATTTCGGTAATTGCATTATAATTTTAAATTAAAGTTTATGAAAGGTAGAAAAATATATCTCTGGCAAGGAAGGAGTTTTTATTTGACGAGCCGGAGAAATTTTTTGAGAAGAGACCCGCCCTATCCCCCCCATTAATTCGAACAGTGATTTTAGCCCCATGATACCAAATTTTAGCTCATGGGAAAGCAGGTGTTAACTAAAACCCAAGTTTAACCCAGTGTTAATAGTAACTCTTGTCGATGAAACAATATTCGAGTGAAATCTAGAATTTAGAACCTTGTCGATGAAACCAAGCGTTCAATTATTGCAGACTGCTTGAGAAGAATACCTGCTAAGTGATGCAAATTTGCTAAGTATTGAATTTGATGATAATTTGATTAGGTAGGCCTACTAACAGGTATCCTAGAAAAATGGCAGTAACTCATAGAAATAAACGAACAGAGGCTTACTTAGTGCACCGTTTCAAATTGTGATTTTCAACATATTAAGGATGAATGTTTTAATTCACAAAGGATGACACACAAATATTAAAATATGAATACCCTATTGGTTTTTCAAATTGTATTGAAGGCATTTAAAAATATTGGCATTCTGTTAAGTTAATTAAATTTGTCATGAATGAATTTTATATGAATAATATAATTGTATAGTAGCTTCATGCAGATTAAAAACATATATTTTAATACATAGTTATTAGAATATAAAACAGATTTTAATTACAAATGCAAACAAACATGGAGACCGCGGAGTTGGAATGTTAGCTTACAGTTTGTGGGGTATAATAGCGGTTTCCATTTCAATAAAAACTCCCCTCTCTCCCGCCAACACCGCCACTCTTTTATTCACATGTAAATGTGTAGAGCTTCTAACCGCAACAATTTCATTCACTTCCTCTACAGCAAATTGTTCTGTACTTACAATATAACACTTTTTACTATCTCTCACTCTATGCACTAAACAGAATGTGCTTTCCATTTCGGAACTAAAAAAGTATAAATAATGTTAATTAAAAAGTAGTTTAATTTAACTTAAAGCCTTCAAAATACGAAAAGATCCCAGTTCTTAAGCAGTGCTTTGTATCTGCCCCTACAGGTTATATACAGAGTGTTTATGAATATCACCGAAATGTTTTACCTCTGTATAGAGGGGACATAGATAAGCAACTTTTATTAGATTTTTGCTCTAGGCATAAAATGTGTATGCTACAGTCATTACAATTTGGTGCTCATAAGTCAATAGTAAGGGGAAATAGGGTTAAAATTTTCATGAAATTGACTTCATGCCTTCGTAACTTTCAACACAAACCTGATTAATCTTAATCATTCATAATAATTATGTGTTTCCATAATCTGCTAAATTTACAGATAATCACATGGCTGGCCGCCACTGTATTAGTTTTCTTTTATTCATAAGTTCAGTGTTAATAACAACGTTTCTTTCTTTCTTTCTTTCTTTTTTCTTTCTTTCTTCAAATATTGGAAGTGAGTAGCTGCCATGCTCTGGAAGATTTTATGCTGTAACTGGAAAAATTGAATCCATAGAACAAAAATCTCCTAATAAAAGTTGCTTGATTATGTCCCCTCTGTTCACAGGTAAAGTATTTCGGTGTTATTTATTTTAGATCATCGTTTTACAGAAGTTGGTCTGGTATACGCTAACAAAAATCCCACTGAAAATCGGAAGACATTTCAGAAACTAGTTGTACTTTTCAGCGGAGATGTGCCAAAATGCACGACCAAATTAGGTACTTATTGTGGCTGTCTGGCAACTTAACATAACAGTAGACATGTAACATCCATATTTCACAGACTATTGAAAACGTTGTACACGCTCGGTTAACCTGAAGAGGTAGTGTGGTAGTAGGACACTTGGGGCGCTGCCTTCCACACAAAGCCCCCTTTGTGAAGCAGTGCTCGAGATTTTCTTCTCTTTTGTATCTTTCAGAAAGTGCGAGGTAGGTGAAGTTGAAAATTCTTTGTGTCCTCCCCTCCTTACATCATCGTCTCGTGCGGCGGGAAGTCAAAGTGAATAGCCTGTTGCATTTCACCCAATCTCTCCAGTTATTGTAACATTAATTTTTACAGCTTCTCACAATTCCATTTTGTGTGTATTTATATCAAGATATGAGAGGACACTTTCACTTAAACTTCCAAGAGGGAACTTTTTGCCTTCTGAAGTAGTTTACAGACCAAGGGAGCAAATAACCTTCAAAATTAGATATGGCATTTGTTCTTAAAGAGATTGAGTATATCTATTTAACTACAGGACGTATTACGAAAACTGGTTTCCAAAAAAAGTGCTTATCATGAAAAAATACCATTTATTGTAAATTATATTCTTCCACATCCCTAAGCCCTTTTATGTCATAATGTTACTTGCTTAAAGTTTAAGACTCAAGTTATTTTCACGCTAAAGGACTAGAAAAATATCATTCCTCATTCACTTTTCAAATTTTAAACCGTCAAAATTTTCATTATGAGATTTTGACTAAGCCATTAGTTCTTAAGAAGTTTCAAGGAATCTATTTCTTAAAATAGTTAACTTTAGGGTATATTATATAATCAATTTCTGAAAAATTAAGAGGGTACGTACATTACCTACCATTAAAAAACACCATTTATTATAAATTATATTCTTCAACATCCCTAAGCTCCATTACCTGTTTAATGTTTAAGACTAATCTAAATACCAAAAAAGTTTAAATAATATCATCCTCATTCACTTTTTAAATTTTAAATTGTCAAAATTTTCATTGTGAGATTTTAACCAAGTTACTGTTTTAATACTTACTCATCAGAACTTAAATATATATATATATATATTAATTTTTTCTCACAAAGATTTCACTTAGTTCAACAAACTGTAGCAAATTTCTATTTCTATTTGAATATTTTAAGGAAATTTCCTCATAAACTACTTCTTATTTATCTATTTTAAAGATGGGATAAAGGTAAAGTTTGTTGATCATTCGATAAATAAGTGTCATAGAAATGTCATGTAATTATGTTTAAAATATGGCAATTATGATTGAACAGTTTTCAAGAATAGGGTTTTCAGAAAAATTAGCAATAAACTTACAAATCTGTGAAATTTTATTTACTCTCTATACCCTTAGCAACCAGGGAAGGCGGTTGAGGCCAGGTAGGTTCCTTCACCCGCTTGGACCCTCACATTTACAAGGGCAGGAGATTTAGAGCCAACCGTAATTTCCTCCCCATGAGTCACCTAGTCTACTTCAATCAATCATTCTTAGATTTTTTTAATATGTCATTTTATCTTAAAATGTTTGTTATATATCAATTCTACACATAATTACAAGAAAAATGACACCAAACAATGTATAATTTACTTTAATAGGAACATTTCTAACAAATACATAAATAAAAGTTACGAGAAATCTGCTTTCAAGTCCTATGTTCCTATTAAAGTAAATTATACATTGTTTGGTGTCATTTTTCTTGTAATTATGTGTAGAATTGATATATAAAAAAATTTTTAAGATAAAATGACATATTAAAAAATCTAAGATCGATTGATTGAAGTAGACTAGATGACTTAGGCTATGGGGAGAAAATTACGGTTGGTCCTAAATCCCCTGCCCTTGTAAATGTGAGGGTCTTTTATAAAAAGATTTTATTAAATAATTTGGTGAGATTTACAGATATCGTAAAAACTTCGTTCGCAGGTATAAAATTAAATCTTCATATAAAAAAGTAATTACCTTTCATTTTCGAAAGCATGTGTACCCTCTTACTTAAAAAGAAATACATTTGTGTCTAATGAAGTATTCATGCAGAATGGGTACTGAGACCCCAACTACTAATAATTCAATCACTTAATGTTGATTCCACACAAGATTTCTACATAACACTACTTGATAATATGATGACAATTCATTAAAATATTATCTACTCGTAGCCTAAATGAGGACGACTTCATATATATTTTTCAAAATAAGAGGGTTCGTTAGGCTATCCGGATGACCATAATAATAAATTTATTGATTTATTATTATCAGGCTTTTCATTATTACTATTATTATTATTATTATTATTATTATTATTATTTAAGGTAGCAAGTTAGTCTAAACGTTATGATCATTTAAAATTTAAACGATCGTAGAAATCTGTTACTACATACATTAGGTTTTTGTAATTATTGTAACTATTTTGGTTGTAACAATAGGAAAGAAATACCATTAACATTATGAAAAATAATTATCATATGTTATTTGTTTCCGTACTTTCAATAAAAAAATGTAATCGTGAATATAATTGTGTCAGCCACAATTACATTATTCTAATTAAAAATCTGCAGTGAAAATATATTTGCAATTTTACGTATTGTAAGAGAGCTTAACAGTTGCTGAATTCTAGACCTGAAGTCAACTTATTAATGGATATGAAGAATTCAAAACGTCAACGATTCACCAATGTTCATTTTTGTCTATTCCTTTCCTTTTATCCGAGCAATTCCTCTCATTGGAATTTATTAAAATGAATGTATATTAACATAATTTATCTTACCTAAGTTCTCGTATAATTAAGTTACTGAATTGACCATAACATTTTTCTCATTATAAACCTGTGCCGGTATACCTTGTTAAAGCTATATTGTTCTCTGTGAATTAATATAATTCATACAATAGCTAGAGTGAAATATATAAAAATTTAATCTCATTGTGTTCTTTATATCATTGCTTTCGATCTGACTTTACCTGGGTCTAATCTTTCAAAATACTTTTCGTTCTTCGTATATTCTAAAAGCTAGTCACTTCACAAAATGTTAAAGACCACACTTCGAATTTATAGTAGGCTGAAAGCATGTAATTTAAATCTAAATTGAAAGCTCAATTCGATACCAATAACTCAATTCAGTAATTGAACCCATTTGCTGATAAATGAACGCAACATTGCAATAGGTTTCCCAATCAATCAGTTGCAGTCCATTATCAGAAAAGTCATATCTTATGAGTTATGCAGTAAGACCGTATCAGATGATTGTAGCCACGCCACAATTATGAAAATGCGTAGAATTTACATGACATTTGCGGTATAACTCATATAGCTGTGTGAAAGTCAGCAATACCTCAAAATCAAAAGACAGCAAATGTATGGAAGCCAGAAATTCTATCAGGCAGACATATATTGTAGCTGATAACACTAGTCTGATTAACGATAATATCCATCGTGTACTGTGTTTGAAGCGATATAATTCATGAACGACGAGGCCTAGTATCAATGTGGGTATGGATTTATTTCTTTGTTACACAAATCGACACAAAATGTTGAAGCAAGGCTAATTTGAATCCATAGGGTTGTGTGTGAATCGAGTAGAGGGAGGGAGGGGTAGAAATCAGTCACAGGGATCAATTGTACGGATTTATGCTTTGTATCCGGCACAATGTGAGCTTCGAGTACTATTACTGCCACTGTACCATTTGTCATTAAGACGGTCTGTAGAATGGTGGGCGTTTCGAAATGGCTTCATCTCCACCTGGCTTCGCAAATACGTGACTCACTTGCTGATGTTATCCCCTTTGCTCTGCCCAATAAAACATTACAATAATAATAATAATAATAATAATAATAATAATAATAATAACAACAACAACAACAATAATAATGATAATTTATTAGTTTAAATTTAAACGGTTCTCATATAGCAGTAACATGCTCTATTTATTATCACCAAAATATGTAAGTAAATATAAAACAAGGTGTTTATAACAAAATATTTAAGACTCAACTAATTGAATCCAGCAAAGATACTTACTTCTAGGTATAAATTTATGACATATGTTATTAAAACAATATGTTTAATTAATTTAAATTTTAAATTTGATAAAAGTGACGTTCATTCCATTATTACCTTTTAAGCATGTACTAAACCAAGCCTTATTCATATTGTATCAGATTTCCATATTTCCATATTTTAAGACGCCTTTTAACTTTATTTTGATGATAATGTAGAATTTTGCTTTCTAAGTAATAACTAAAGCAAAACAGTAAACAAATAATTTTTCTAATGATCACAAAAATAAATAATTAATAACCTTCCTCTCATAGGCCTAGGAAAAGTTTACTTCAACAAATTTATGTGACGGACTACGAGTTATTTCACGAATAATCGTGAGAAAGTGGCTGGCTGAGCCTTACAGGTAAGAGAAGATGGTTTCCCGACTATTGAAGCTGTTACCGCAATAGCCGAGTTCTATATCTTACCATAGAATCAAAATCGCGATGGGACTCTTCATGTTTCACTTAGGCCTACGACGAATTATAATGAAAGATGAAAGCAGCGTTCTAAGTTAGCTTGGCAAATAATTTAGACGAAAGTTGTTAAAAAATATAAGTAGCAAAGTATACTTCCTACCAACACATTTTCGAACCGAAGAAGTACAATGCAGTGCAAAGAGGTGTTTGAGGTATTTTCACACTCTTCAAGAGACAATATTTAACCACTTACGGAAGCACCATGGGAAACGACGGAATAAGTCCGTCTTCGTGGATGTAAAATGTGTTATAAATTATTACGTGCTTCAATCTACGAACAGTCCCCATAGAAAGAAGGGAAAAAAGAAAGGAAGGAAGGTAGGCGGAACGAAAGAAAGGAAAAATAATAAATGGCAAAAGAGAAAGAAAATAAGAAAATGCAAAAGAGAAAGAAAATAATAAATAATTAAATAAATAAATAGATATATATATATATAAAGAATGTAAAAAAAGAAGTGAAGAAACAAAAATGAGTGAAAAATAAAAAAAAAAATTAAAAAAAATACAAAAGAAAGCTATAGCCTATTTTTGCACCCAAAATTACCAAGTCTTCCAGCTGGTGTTAAAGTTCACCAATCCTGTGTATTAAGTGAAGCATGTCATCCAATCAAACAATGATAAAACAAGGAATGCTTCTTTTCTGATGACAATGTGAAAAAATGCCTATTACAAATATATAAAAATGCAAGTTCTTGACTTAAAGTTCACTCAAACCACAAGCAAAAAAGAAAAATGTTTCATTCCTGTTCAAAAATATCAATGCCGCTATCTAGCTGCTATTTTTCTCTTAATGTACACCAAGGAACAGTTCATAATATTGCATTGTTTTCATAATACAGCCTTTGGCGTTAAAAAGTTTAAGAAATGTTCTCTACAGCATCCATTAGACAAGCTATTTAAAAAATGTTTCACCCCTTCGTATTGTATAAGCAACACTTGCTACAAGTAATATCTGGATTTGTACATATAAAAAAAACTCAAACACTGTGAAAATGGTAGTTGAATTACGATGGCATTAAACAGGACGTAAAACTCGCTTGCAGTGTAGCAATAAACGAAATGACGGAAACCCCATCTTGTTGATATAACGGGCAGTTAAATAAAAACAAAATTTTACATTTCCCCTCGCATTTTCAGATACGTTAACTTTATTATCAGTCCGAATTGCAATTATTGTTTTAATCCAGTGAGCTAGATTTTTCCTTCCCCCTTTCTCTTATATTCAGAAATGGAGAATGGTCTTCTTGAAGGGGATGGAACGATCTGTTGCCAAGTATCTTTACTGTGAAGAAAAATGCTTAACTTAAGCAGAATTTGTGGGGGGGGGGGGGCGAAGATAAATCAACCCTACTATAATAATGTACTTACAAACAAGTGTAATTTTGTAGGAGTATTAGCAAAGATGAAACGTTATAAATATGCGGAAATATCTTTCATCTTTAATTTCATATTGCTAATTTATTTTCAGTCTTATGGTAATAGAGTTGTCAATTTGATTTTTACTGAAACGGTAATTTTTGTTACCGAAACGAGTTAGCCTATAGTATAACTGGAGTACAGTTGTTAATAATGATAAAGAAAGTAGCATAAACTATGTCTGGATTAGAGTTTTTTTTATTTTATAAAGATAAAAAGTGATATAGGAAAAGAGTTAAACAACAATCTCGTTATATTGGAGTCAAAGTTTGATGGTTGTGATCACAGTGGACATCAGTCAGGTATACTTACTTAACCGTCAAAATGTACATTCTGACCTCCCTCCTTAATGTAAAGAGAAACATAAGTAACTCTAATACATGTGATACCGTACATGTCCGTGCAACGTCAAATAATTATAATGTACTCTTATATATATATATATATATATATATATATATATAATATATATCTCTATATATATAAAAGGCTTTGTCCTGACTGACAGGAATCAACGTAGAGCCTAAACTATAACAGGTAGAGACGTGGAAATTTGACAGTACCTTCGTTTCATGATGTAGGTGCTCACTAAGAAAGGACTTTGAAATATTTTGATTTTAAATGCCAAAAATCAAATGTTTTTGAGAATACTTAATCCCTTTTTACCCAGAATTGTGAAACTCAAATCATAGTTCACATGACAACAGTGTATTGTTGGCATAGGTATCAGGTATGTTTGGAAATAATTGAAATGGGACTTTGACGAAACTATTGATATAATGCATTGCTGTAATTAAATATTGAAGATGAAATCTATATTATTATATCGCAGGTTTTTGGGGAGGGAAGTATAAAAGTGAAATTGATTTACTTTTTAATATCATCCCCGAAACGGTTGTATGGTAACATGAGAGTGAGAAATAAAATATTCCGCAAAGACAATACTATTTTATGATACCGGAATTTCTATTTCTTCTTATTTTAACCCCTGCCAGGCTTGGTGTGTAGAAGCGATGGGATACAAAATTCTACATCCTGTATGAGCCATAAAAAGCTATATCAAGCGTTTTCAGCGGGAATAGTTTAGTGAGATAGGTCGTTCTTCTTCATTTCAAATTTTCAATACGTATATAAGGACCTAGAATTTGAAAGTCGGAAGTCCTTCATAAGTTAATTTTGAATTACAAAACACAAAACCCGGGCGACGCCGGGTCTTTTAAGCTAGTATATATATATAAATGTAAGAATGATTTAATGCCAAATAATTTCGAATTTACTTCACTGAAGCTTTGTAACAGTATCTCAAACAGTGTCAGAAGCTTATCGTATGAAATATTTAAGTAGAAGGTCAGGTCAGCATTGGTAAAAAAAAAAAAAACCCCATCTAATAACATTAATGAATTTAATAATGTTATTATATGAATTTATTCCATTTGACGTTGCCAGATATTATCGGTATGTGAAAGGCTGAAATAATTCTCACTCTACTGTCGCGGTGGCTTATGCTTAGCGAGCGGGCCTGGAATGCAAGCGGTCACGGATTCAAATCCCGAGGCAAGTGGGCGTGTCACTAGTGGTGGACGAAGCCGTGACTTAGGGGGTGTTTCTCGGGGACCCTCCCGGCTTTCGGGTCATCTCCCGCTGCAGCGTCCGGTGCGGCCTCTCCAGTCCTGCCCGTGGGTTGCTGGTGGTGCGCTGGTCACGACCCACGAACTGACTTGTATTAGATACGCCATGAGCTTCATGAAATTTCAAGATTCCCACCAATATTTGAACCCGGAATCTCTTGCTTCGTAGACGCTTGCGTGTGCTAAGACCTTAATCGAAGCCTCCTGTCAGCTATATTAAGTGAAGTTGCACAAACTGTTAGACTGCGCATGGATTTTGTCAGGACATCCGTAAGCTTTCCGTTATTAATGGATTTAAAGTTGAATGTAAGACAAAATGAAGCTTATTTCGTTGCAAATCTAAATTTCTGTTTTTTTTTTAACTTCAACGAATTTAGCAGAATGTAATACGAAGTTCTTGCACATCCGTTAGATTGGGAAAGCTCTAAAACTTTTCGCGATTCTGTCATTTCGGACGCTCTTCTTTCGTGTGAAACGAAATGTGCAAGTTAGAAATTATAACAGGCTATTCTAGTTTATTTATGCTGACTAAATCACATTAAGGTAAACAAATGTTCGAATAACAAGATAACAGTAAAATTTATTATGGTTATAATATTAAATTTTCATTCATAACTTATAGGCTACTTGGAAATTGTCAGTGGCCTACTTCGAAATGAGCCATAATGGGGAAAATAAATGTCATTTATTTAATTATAAAATGATGAAAATTCAGATTTGCTTAAGTTTGTATTGACTATTCAACTCATACGCCGAGTGTTTGATATTGACCAATAACGTTTAGCAATTTCTCAGATATAGACCAATCACGGCCGTTTATCTTGCAATATTCTTGTGGAATCGCGAGGATGGTGTTTTATCGTGATAAAACCGTCTGCTTGTTACTGGAGACGCAAGTATCAGTGTGCAGTGATTAACAGTCAGATGCTGCCACTACGCGGCACGAAAACAGATTATTTTATACAACATAACTTGTTTGGAAATTGAAATAATAGAAATGTACATTGATTAAGAACACAATTTCGATTCGGTGCAAGCCAGTTCGTGTGTTTTTATTCTGTTCTGCTGTTAGCTTACCTGAATGAAGTTAACTATGTCTTATATGCTCATTTGGTAGCACTGATTACACCAAGGAAGCTCGAATTGATTCACGGATGGTTGAGTCACAGCATGCCGTGATCTCACAACTTTTAGTTTTGTTTTTATACAACGAAGCACGAAAGTAATTATTATTTATATAATCCGTTACATTTTATTCATGGAATAGTCTTAATAAATCCAACTTGAGTTGACGAGTTGCATCAGATAAATTCGCTCCTGCTGCGCAGTCGCGAATCTATCGATAAACTCGTCAACTCTCGTGGGATTACCTATGATAAACACAAATGAATTTTACCTATCAGTGGGTCTATCTGACTGACCGACTTTTTCTTGTAACGCCTACGATGGAGCATGGGGCCTCCAATTGGAGGAAACTATGGTATTACTTGGATGTGAAAAAGTCGAGGATTTTGTCCAGATGCCATAATTTAGGCTTGGTCTTTTACGTGCCGTCAGTCTACGACACAGGCCTTCAAGCTCCATCCAACTGCCGCGGCCGGGCTTGTTCCCGGAACCTTCTGGAGTAGAGGCGGGCACGCTACCTCTACACCGCTGCGGCCGACAGTGTGGATCTATCTCCCATGATTTAATTCCCCAATACATTTTGAAGTGACTGTACAAAAGCTTGAGGTATTTCTACAATCTGCTCCAGTCCTGTGGTTTTTGCAACACTGGGAGGCTGGTGTTGAGGTCCACGGCAGGTTTCATTGCCATTGTGAGGTCTTGAAAGCATTGTTAACGCCTCACCGATCCATTCTTCTTGACCCTTTCTCTCTGAGCAATGGAGCTTTCATTGTAATAAAGAGAATTATTCCCTCTTGTTTATGCCACTGCAAAATATTATTTTCACAGTACAATCTTAATTTATAAAACATACAGAGGAATATAGCCATGGCATTAAAGTGATGTGTTTCTTATTACTTACTTATTTCATTAATTGCTTTCTTACTTACTTACTCAATGACAATAGACAATTCCTAAGCAAGTTGAAGGGAACCAGGAGGTCCATGGCCGCGCTTACCTGAACCCGTCATTCAACCCAACTCTGTGCTAACTCTATCCACTCGTCTCTCGCAAATCCTACTTCCCTTAAACCTACCGTAATGTTGTCCTCCCACCTAGTCTTGGTTTTCCAAGGGGTTTCTTCCCTTCGGGTCTCATAGTCAATATTTTTTAGATATGCCTTTCCTCCCCATGCGCGCAACATGTCCAGCCCATTTCATCCTCTGTGATTTAATTACCCTTAGCCTACTATGTGTGTGTGTTGTAAAGTTCGTCATTATGCAGTTCTCTCCAGTCCCCGTTTTCATCTCTCTTAGGTCCAAAGATTTTCCTCAGCACTCTGTTTTCGAACACTCTCAGATTATGTTCTTCCCGAAGAGTAAGTTACCATATCTCACAACCATATAATACAGCTGGCAAGATAATTGTTTTATATATATATATATTTGTATTCAGATTTCTATACAGAAGTAGAGAAGACAAAAGTTTCCGAACTGCATAAAAACAAGCATTTCCTGGTTTAGGTCGACACTTAACTTCTACCTTAATGTTGTTTGTATCTGTAATTATTGCTACCAGATATTTCAATTTCTCCACTTGTTCTAATGATTTACCGGCTATTCTGATAATTTTTGACTCATTATTTTGACGTTCCATGACCATATACTTAGTGTTTTCTGTATTAATTTCCAATCCGACATTCCTGCAGGCATCGAAAAGACTTGCCGATTTCTCCCGATTGTGTTTATGCCATCTCTCAACAGACAAACATAATTTGAATTAGCTAAAGTCGGATGATGGCCATTTAATCCTAGGTCTACCTTGTTTTCCTGAACTTTCCTAATGGCATCTTCCAAAGCGAAATTAAAAATTAAAGGCGGTGGTGCATCGCCTTGCTTCAAGCCGCTTTTAATGGCAAACGTATCTGATGTAAGTTACCCTGACTCTGCTGTAGGTTTCATTTACACACATTTTGATCTGCCTAACTAACTTCTTTGGTACCTCAAACTCAATGAAGAATTTGTACAATATTTTGACTCGCCTAACTGAATAATATATATATTTTTTAAATATTTATATAGCTGATGAATATAGTTATTTATATTCCCACCTTTTCTCCTAGATTTGGCGAATACAGAATTTATGTTCAATAGTTGATCTGTTTCGCCTAAATCCAAATTGGTGTTCTCCAATGATTTCCTCCGCAAATGGAGTTCATCTTCATAGAAGTAGCCTATTTAGACAAAAAAAATTTACGATGTTGATAAGAGAGAAATTCCTTGGCAGTTATTACAATCGGCCCTTTTATTGGTTGTTATAAGAATAGATTCTTTCCATTCCATGAGAATGAGTATATGGATCTCTGAATCTCATCCATCCCCACCTGCCTTAATTCTGCTGGAATTAGGTCAACGCTGGAGATTCAGTGGTATTTTTCGGATAGCAAAATGTTGTTAAAAGAGAATGTTTGGGAAAGTTATTTAGAATATATAGATTGTATTGCTACACTTTTAAGATCATATTTATTACACAATCATTCATATACTACTTAGAGTTCTTGTGTTAGGTTTCAATTCAGTTCAAGTAATTATGTAAGGTAGGCCTATGTCCTTTCTTTCTTTGTTCAAGATCTATATGATCACTTGGATTGCCAGGCAGATGACTTTAATAAAGTATTTCTCTCTAATTTCAAGAGAGATATAATAAGATAAGGGAAGAGATATAAACAAATCACAATTCGATGCATGCAGATGTTTCTTTCTGGTATGCTCAACTGTTTCAAATAGTCATTTGTTTTAAAACAAATTGTTGTCAACCAAAAGAGCTTGAATTCTGCCACATACGAAATTACCATAAAAGTTTTTTGATTACTATTGTAAGCAGAAGTAAAATGAAATTACCTTCCTTTTAAAACTGATGATTCAAAATAACACAAAACCGTGTACGATGTTCGACCGTCATAGAACTTAACAGGCTCACACAAATAACAAAAAGGAGCGTCAGCGAGTTTTGTTAATTTCGTGCTTGCCTGTTAAATTCTATATAACGGTCTTAAATCGTAAATATCTACATTAATATTATTTTTAAATTATTATAATAATTATTATTACAATTATCATTAAAATTATTGTTATTATTATTAAAATAATAATAATAATGATTATTATTATTGTCATTGTTATTGCTTCTACTATCACTATACAATCCTTGGTTACGAAAAGCGAAATATGATTATGGCTTTAAACTGACTGAATTTTAGACTTCCCTTCCAGCGATTTAATTTATGGTGTGTCGTGGTTGTGGTCGGGGCGTGCGGTTGTAGGAACCAGAGAGTACCATGTGATACATCTTGTGGGAGAGAATCTGCGAGATCACAAATCCTTGCCTGAAGGTGGCATGCTGAGAGCGTGTATAATTTGATTTTGATATTAGGTTATGGAAACCTCTTATATTGTGTGTTTCTTTGATAACTAACGTTTCTTATTCATTGCCCTTTGTAAACTGCTGTGCTTTTTAACTACTCAATTAATAATGTAGCCCACTCTTATTTTATAAAGTAGTTCACGTTATACAGCAATGATGACAATAACAATAATAATAATAATAATAATAATAATAATTACACTAATAATAATTACACTAATAATAAAATTTAGTAACGTATTTACATTATTATTTTTAGTATTTAAGTGACTTAATCTCAACCACCAGCCAAAGAATTACCTCAAGGACCAATAAATCGTAATTAGTTCTTGTACTAAAGCTACCAGTTTCTCCAGAATAAATTATTTTGTGTTGAATTCAAGAGAAGGCCCTATGGCCTTAATTCTCCCAGGAATTAAACTTTATTATTTTTATCAGAATATGTACATTTTCCAAAGAAAGAAAAGATACTTTGGAGGTTGTAGCCTATGCAAGTACGAAGAAGGTGGGTAAAAAAAGCTGAACAAAAAAGTAAAATATTGAATTCATATTTTATTGAACATTGGTCTCAAACAACCCGTCATATAATATTCCTCGACAAAGACCGTAGTAGGCCTACTAGTGCTGCAAAAAATAAAAGAATCAACAGTTGGACCTATTTGCTTAGCATGGACGAGCTCCAAGAAATTAGTTTAACCCTCAAATGCTACTCAATTTCTCACAAAAGTACAAACCCAAGCAGGATGGCAATAAAAATATTTAAACATATTACGACAAAAAATGTGTACTGATTGTCTATAGAATACCATATATAAATTTATTCATGCATAAATCTGTTTCACGCTGTTATTTTGATTACTTACTTCCCCATGTCAATAGACAATTCCTAAGCAAAATAAAGGAATATCATCTATTTTAAGGAACCCGAAGCTTCATTGCCACGCTTACCTGAGCCCCCCATTCAACCCTATTCTGTGCTTACTCCATCCACCCATCCCTCTCAAACCCTACTTCTTTTAAATCTATCCTAATATTGTCCTCCCACCTACGTCTAGGTCTTCCAACTGGTCTTTTCCCTTCCGGTTTTCCAGTCAATATTTTTTAGATAAGTGTTTCCTCCCCCATGCGCGCAACATGTCCAGCCCCTTTCATCCTCCGTAATTTAATTACCCTTAATTGCCAGGATTATTAAAAAGTTCATGTTAATGTGTCTTAGAAAGTGAAATAACGTGTGGAGTTCCTTTTCGAAGGCCTTTACACTTTGTATAGCGTACATAAGCTGAAGTCTGGCAAGTGACGGTAGAAATGCATGTCCTTGCTGAAACAACAGCAAGTGCTCCGTCAAACTGAAAGAGCCCGCATGTTCTGATTGTTATTTGCCCCCAGCTGGTCCAGACCTTACTGTCAGTGGTTAAAATAAAGTGCTCTTACCCACCCCTTTCATTATATGTTTTAACTCTCCCTTCCATCCCTCTTGAATCTACAACTCGCGGTTCACTTTCTGTATCCCAACTACAGTCAAAAGCTCAAAAGGCAAACGCTTTTGCAAATAGAGACTAGAAACAGGGGTCTGTGTTTGAAGAAGCTGTGCAAGGGAAAATCTGAAAAACAAGAAATGTATACAAAATCTGTTTCTTTTTCTTCGGTCAGCTGGTAAGCATTAAACCTTTAAACCTTTTTTAAAACCTTACATTAAAAATTTTAAATTGGGACCGATAAACGCCAGTGAAATATCATTATATCCATGATATCCTTTATTTCATAAGCTATATAAAGACATTTCACCATTGTCTTGAAATATCACATTGTGGCTAAATTTTCTTATTGGTTTCCTTGAGAAATCCATTTGTTCAGGCCCGCAAAGCTAACATCAATTTATAGAACAGGAAATCAATGTTCTTAACCACATAATTTTCTACAAACGAAATAAGAACTTAAGCTCCACCTACTTTACGATTGAAGTCAAAACTCACTACTGTTTGAGCCATATAGTCTACTATCTAGCTAATTTATTCAAAGGTATATACGTATTTAGTCGACCTTGTGTATACTAGTAAAGTCTTGCACAATAACAAAAGGCTGCAGATCTAGCACATAATATAAATTTTAAATGTCTATCGTCATTCGACCTTCTCTTTCCTTGAAAGGTTATGCGGCTGTGGTTAGGTTATAGTCAGCATTAACTATAGGCTACTTATATGTTTTAACAGCGCGTTAAGAAGCTACTAAACTCCGTGGCGCTACATCCCTGGAAGGACTTGGCCTACCACCCGACCGCTGCGTCTTCTACCACAGGCAGACGGCAGGATTGGGGGCATGTGGTCAGCATGCCGACACCCATGGCCGTTAATGGTGGTTTTCATGACCGGAGCCGCTACTTCTTTATCAAATAGCTCCTCATTTTGAATCACGAAGCTGAGTGCACCCCTACCAGACCTCCCTACCTTAGAAAACTCCGAGGAGGTACCGGGAATCGAACCCGGGCCGACGGATCTGTAGTCAGCAATGCTAACGACAAGACCACGCCGGGTTAAGAAGCTACATAAAGGCTAAAATAGCTATGAGACTACAGAGTTCACTGAGCTAATGCTGCTCAACTGTTGTCAATAATGTAATGTTATATTGTAGGTGCCACTTATTAAAGACTTCTTTCTCCAAGAATACCTCTACCTGCTGCCACCCTAATCCTCCTCGATCTGTCCATCAGTGAATAGAAAGGTACTTAGGAGTATTTACACTTGTCTGCAGTCCAGTACAATGCTGCCAAATAGGTACCACAGAACGTTTACTTCACTTAAGAAGTAGTGAATGACAGCGGCAACACTGGTGTAATCCAGAGCACATTTTCTTTGTCGGTGTCGAAGTCGGTGTAGATTTTCAAATTAGAGAATAATCCTAATATATTCTTTTGTTGATAGACATTGGTTTGGGACGAGGACTTCTTAAAATGGCACCAACAGTAATCATTTTTTGTACTTGTTAGCGATTTATTTTTACAGAACCAGTACTGTACTTCATAGCGCGAAATGGTACCTCTCTCCTATGACTGATTGCCCTTAATGGTCTACCACACTGACAGACGAGTTATGTCATATGCAGTACTGTGAGGCACACTAATTAGCGATTTTTGTGACCTCTGTGAACTCTGGCTTGGTTCAGTTGGTAGAGCATTGGTGCGAATAGCCAAAGGTCCTGGGTTCAAATCCCAGTGTGAGAGGAATTTCTCTCCTATAATGTTATCATGTAATGTCCAACAGAGCAATAATCTGTGGTCCATAAATGAATATGCATATATCTATAATTAAGATGCTTATAGGCTCTCCTGTAATTAATTTTCTAGCCATAAATAAAGAATTTCAACAGTAGACTTCGTATGATTCTGCTGAATGCCTTTCTTTTTTAATATATTTTATAATTTCAGGCAATAAGATTTTTCATTCTGTCACTAGACTGGTCACCAATAACTTCTTTGCTGTTACGACAAAGATTCTGTTGAGGAATGTTTACCGCATTCTTGTTGTTCAGACCATCTTCGATCGTAAAGAAGCGACACACATAAAAAGTTGAGTGATTTATATCCTATACCTTTCGACCTTGCAGTTGTGCATCACTTTTAACAGCTGGTGCAGAAGCTTGTGAGTTCTTTTCTACTCTCTTTATCCGGTTAATTGGATACCATTCTTGCGCGACCCAGAGATTCTTCGCTTCTCTTCTGCTACCCTCTGCCCTCACTCGTTAATTTTTCCCTTTCTGTGCTTCTGCAAAACCGCAGCTTGCGACAGTCTTTGTGTTATGTTTGTTCAGGCAAGTGTGTGATGAACTTAGGGAGAGTGAGGGGGGAAACGAATTCTACAGGATGTACAGTCTCCCGAAAACCACACAAAGTGATAATGCCTTTCTCCTCTTTCCTTCCGTTTCTCCTTTTCTTTCCACTAGTTTCCGTAATTCTTTGTCTTTTTTTGCCACTGGCTTGAAACATTCGCTTTCAGCTCTCTTCTGTGTTGTTGTGTGGTTGAACACTTCTCCTATTCTTTGTACTTGTTTGTAATTGAAGAATTAGTTTACACTTAACACATCTCATATTTTCTTTGAGAAGAAAACAGATTTTCCAGTTATTAAAGCCTTTATTGGTGTTGCGTTCCATTTTCAATCAATTTATGGTATAATAAGAGTGAAAAAATAAAGACTACTTGATTTAGGCTTATAATGAAAACATTTGCAAGATTTCCGTTAAGTAAATATGAACAAAAGTAACATTTTTGGGGACAAATAATTATTCGATGAATTTCATGTTTTTACCTTTGAGGGTCAATTATAATAAGTTAACAAATACATTCACATTATACCCTCAATTTTACTTAAAAATGAAATGCACAAGCCACTTGGGATACTCTGAAGTTAACTATTAAATAACTTCAGAGTATCCAGAGTATGCACAAGCCACTTGGAATACTCCGAAGTTAACTATTAAATAACTTCAGAGTATCCCAAGTGGCTTGTGCATTTCATTTTTAAGTAACATTGAGGGTATAAGGTGAATGTATTTGTTAACTTATTAAAATAATTACTCATTGCTATTTAATATAGATGCTGAAATAGTTTCAAGAATTTTTATTTGTTTGTCTGCCTGTGTGTTCAATTTCTAATTTAAAAAAAAATTAAAAAAACCAGTTTATTTCAAGAATTTCAGTGTTTCAATAAATTTTGTGGATTTTAAGTCAATCTTCAGAATAAACTTTTTTAAACTTTTTTTTCTGAACAAGAAGCCAAATTCAAGTTTTCAGATTCTTTTCGGATGCTTTATCATGGACCTATACTCTTAAATCTGACAAGCACTTTGACAAGTGTTTTTTCTAGCGATTCTAAATAAAACTATTTTCTCAAATATAGGGCACCTGATTACATCTACAAGCTTATTAAAACGCTTATCACACATTTTTCCCCCTTTTTTCCATTACGTACTTAGTTAACAGAATTACTATCTCTATTTTACTCCCTGTTTATTTATGCATGTGTAGATTTCATGAAGCTTTCGCTGTATACATAAGGATGTGGTATCCAGATTTTAAAGTACTGCATGGTCCAAGAAAATTGCAGGGGAAAATTTGGTCTCAATCTGTCAAAAAACAGGGTGGGCCTATGGAAATTTGTAAAGAATCCACACAATTAGATGCATTCAAACATAATCACCTTCCACTTTTCATAGACTATAGGGTAAGGTGGTACATTCTCGAACACTTAACAAATATTCTTATTTTATGAACACAATAAACATAAGACAAGTTCAACTGTATCGTAATCACAAAGTTGGCAATGTAGTTGACCCTTCACAAAAATATGAAAGTCAAACAGCTGTAAAATTGGTCATGGCAATCAATCTTTCATTTCCAGAATATCGTTCGAAAATGTACCGCAGTAGGTGCAATTCTAAACACCAGTGGGTACTATTTCGAACAGTGGCATTTTCAACGAACGAACTGCTTTCTTCCAAATATTATATTTTATTATTATTATTTATCAATAATATGAGCGTAATAATGAAGTGTCACGTTTTGAATAGGCAGATGACAGGTTTGGGGCAAGTGGTCAGCATGCCGACTCCTACGTCAGTTATTGATGGCTTACTGAAGCGGAGCCGCTACTTCTTTATGAATTAGCTCTTCGGTTGGTGTCAGGAGGCTGAATGCACCCCGTTCCAAATCGCCCTACCTCAGAAAAATCCGAGGAGGTACCGGGGATCGAACCCAGACTTGCGGGTCCGTAGTCAGCAACCACTAGACCATGCAGGCGGGTCTGTCATAACATCAAGAGCAATAATAAAAATACTTAACGACTCCAGAACGATTTCTGTTTGCTATTCCGTATTGCATAATTGCTGAGATGTAATAACAATCCAGAGGAAGTGCAGTTCATAAATCTTCGTTGAAATAATACCACTGTTGAAAGCTGTGTGAATGCCATCCTTTTATATTTGACTGGCACAGTTAATAATAATAAACATGCAGAATGCTGTGATGGCAAAACAGCTTTTCCATGCAGGCGATCGCGGGTTAAAGTACTGTTCGAAATTGTACCTAAAATGTATTCGTATTTGCACCTGGAGCTAGTTTTTGTAAATTATACATAGTTGCAAATTCCGCTCACGAATGACCATTGTTGTGTCAATGACTTACGTATTAAAGACTACGCTCTTTGTTGGTATGAGTTAAATATTGGTCCTCAACAATGTATTCCAGTAACACAACGTGGGATTATAAGCAATTTTATAACGTGCCATTTTTCCAGCATGGAGTTCTTACCTTCGATTGGAAAATAATATTTTATGGCCGAATGAGTTAACTTAAAACATCATTCTCGCGGATACAGATCAACAAAACAATCAGTATGGACGCTATATAATTAAAAAAAGGTTGGCTAACATTTGAAACCCAAAAATGGATAAAAATCTTAGTCCGTTCAGAATTGTACCATGTTCGAAAATGTACCACCTTACTCTACAGAATACGGCATAAGAAGTCCTTACGTGTTTGCCTACACAACAAAGATCTTAAGGGGGCTCTTGAAAACTCTTTCAAACATTTGAAAATCTTACCAGTCAATGACAAATTATTCAATATTTTAAAAAAATTGTATGAATAACATATGATCCCTTTTAATACCAAAAAGAAAAGATTCATAATTCCGGACTCAGAAGGCCATGATATTGATGTTAGTTTTTAAATACAGTATATATATATTTTATTCCAGCTGTGTTTATACTCCTTTTAGCTTCGAGGCTATATCAGGAGTTCGGGATCTGTGACTGTGTTTATACTCCTTTTAGCTTCGACGCTATATCAGGAGTTCGGGATCTGTGTCTGTACAGTAAGGTAGGCCACGGAACTATTGCTTGTCAATTGTTTCTATTGTCGGTGTAAATTTCAATTGATATTAATTTAAATGGATATGATTCAGGATTAAATGGTGAGGATGATTCATGGTATGTAAATATCCAATTCGGCATTTGCCATTACGACTGGGGAAACCATGAAAAAACCCACGACAAATTGGCCGAGCCCGGGATTTGAAACTGGGACCTCCCGAATGCAAGTCCAAGACACTACGATCTCGGCCACCTCGCTCAGTTTAAAATTGTTATCTTCTGCTATGAAAGCACAATTAAATTCAGTTGAAAATTACATAAATTTGCCTTCAGAGGACGTGAATAAAGCTTATTAACTACGGCATTCGTATATTAACTTAGGAAAACTCATAACAGTAGGAATATTTAGGGTCCACATTTACGAAATTACTCTAAACTTACAAATAACTCCATATCTTGAGAGAACATGAAGGATTCAGCAATTTAACTGCCTGAACATATTGCAGAACACCAACTTCTGGACATCGAAGCCTGGAATTTATATGAATAGTTTGCAAACTCGAGAAGGAAGTTGCAAGCCGCAGATTGAGATGTGGAAACAACTAGACATCGTTGCTGTGCTGCGACGCGCTTCCCAACAAGTCGCTTTGATTTGCGACCTAACAGCGTCTTGTGTTTGCATCTGGCGTTCCCCAACTATCAACCATCAAACAATGCATTGTGACATCTAACAGACTCAACAGGGATGTTCAAAGATACTGATGAAGTAGTTTCAATTCCAATATCTCTAGTAAGTTTATATATTTTCGGTACCTCTACCTAAACTATGGGTAACTAGGCTAAGGGTAAGATATTTTTTCCCCCTTTTAAATTACAATTTCCACCTATGCTTAGTATCAAAAACATTAGAAATCTAGCCTAAAAACATAGCTTATCTCATATATAAGTAGCATAAGCTACTGGTCTAGAAATATAAAATCTTGCGTACGTAAGTTTCATTAAATTAGTTATAATTATTAAAAATCCTTTCTTTCTTTCTTTATCTTAGTTTTACCTCTCCTTTTTAGAATTTAAGCGACCCAAGCCGCCCGGGCCATTAAAATTCTTAAAACCTTTAAAAAATGTATTTGAAGTCCATAAAATAAAAGTCTTATACTAAAATGCAGATGTTGTCCTCTTCCTACTACGCGTTTCGATGCTAGGCAAATGAAAATAATCGAAATAAGATAAATGTAACTTGATTCAATTTCAAATACAGATGATTATATAGTTGGTACTTGGTCTTTTTAATATACTTTCTCTGTTAAAAATGGCCAAATATGATGTTATGTCATTCTTCAAAATCTAGATTTAATAAAAACATCTTCTTTTGTAGGACAACTCTAAATATACGTAAAATGACGAAGATATTGAAACAGAACTAACTTAAAAAGGCGATGTGAAATGATGGGGAGACCTGGTCACTGGTGCGCTGGCTCACGTGACAATGAAACAGTGGTGGCAACCTAACTGATCTCGGGTAGTCGTCGCTATCGCTGCTGTCGATAAACTTCATTATCACTTGGGGCAGATCTAGCCTAAACTAAACTAACCCTTCACAGTTGTCTCGAATTAATAACTTGCCCAGGCATTGCACCAGCCATTATTGGACCGGTTTTGCGAGGGATTGAAAGCACCCAAACGCGGATGATTAATGCTGTTGGCAGCATCATGCAGGAAGGACCAATGAAATGACAGCTATCGGTAGCCAACGGAAATGTTGATGAGCATCCTATGGACCGCGTAACCACATGGAGCAGCTCTCGCAGAAACCAAAATACCAGCTACACTAAACCCCAAATTCAGAATACATACCTATGATATACCGGTACCATAATTGTTTCTAATCCACAACACAATATATTTAAACCAGAGAAATGAACCGCCTATTAATGTGTTTAAGTTCCAATATGTCCATTGTAATTCAATTAAATTCTAACTTAAACGATTCAAAAGAAATGGAGCATTATAGAACACTATCGAAATATGATTTCCAATTGAGTGAGCGGTGTTTGTGCGCATTTTGGTTGGTCAGACCTACGAGATGGGACAGGAAGTATTGTATGTTTTGGTCCTTTAATAAATGCAACACTGCAGTGAATTAATTTAAATATAAATAAATAAAAATATATATATTTTAATCTCTGCTTTTGCACAGTATGGATAGGCAATAGATGCTTCTGGCTTCTGCACCCTTCAGTATCCGAGCTGTAGGCTTACAGTCACATATTCTTGTTTACATGTTTTGGGCATTTCTAATGTAAATCTTTTATAATTTCTCATGATTTTTTCACTTAGTGCATTTGTTGTATATTCTTGTACTTTGACTTTGTCTATTGCTTCTGGCTTAACGACATTAAAATATTTATTATTATTATTATTCATCCAATTGTATGCTGCTCAAATAAGGAATGCTTGGAGTACAACTATTTAATTTATACACCTGACTTTTGAAATCCATTTATGTTAGATCTTCTATTTCAGGGGCAGATTATTTTGGAACACACAGTATCTTTAATCAGATGCTCACACGGATTTTATGAAAAAGTCTAGTGCTGGTGGAGGGGGAAGAGGCTTTTATCCGCTCACAGATGCTGTAACAGGATCAAGAAGCGAGAATTTGAAAGAGGGTAACATAGCGATTCTTCTTGGTAGTGACAAGATACGGGTATCCGTTCCGTCTGATCGGCCGTGTAAAATGCATCTTAAGCTAAACTAAACAATACGAATTAGAGTTTCGTTATACTGATGGGTAAAGGGGAGGATCTTGATATACGACCAAGCTAGCAGGTGCTGGTCTGGTAGAGAGTAATACAATTGCCTCAAGTGCCTGTCTTTTTTTTTGTCTGCTACTGCTACAGATTTCGAGATATCTTATGTAAGTGGCGGATTTAAGGCGAAGGACTCGTGGAAAATGTCAATATGAAAATGTTATACTTTCGGCGACACGCGATCTCAGAATAACAGCCTACTTTCAATTCCACGCCATCAGACATCTCTGTACTCTGCCTCGTTCACTATAGCCATGACCCGCACCTGGAACTCCCTTCCGCCGGACATCAGGGGTAGTCGGAGTCTACAGATTTTTAAGTCTAAGTTACTGAGGTATCTTCGTTACACAACCTAGGTTAATTTACATTGTACAATATTTTATATCACTTAGCATATATTGCCTAAATTTGTTAATTTCTTAGTTTTAGGTTCCAGTTTTAGTGTATATTATATTATTATATTAGGATTATATACACACACCCAATTACGAGTATATGTAATTCTTAATTCACTTTGTTTTCTCTTTTCATTATTGGACTCATTATTTTCTTATATTTTAATATTCTATTGCTAGCATTTCGTTACTATTATATATGGTATCTAGTGTATTTGTTTTTTATAGGTATTACTTTAATGTATTTTGTATTTATCCTGGTTGAGTGGAAGATAAGGCCCTATGGCCTTAACTCTGCCAGGCAAAATAAAACCTTATTATTATTATTATATGAGAAAGCTTTATCAGTAGCGGATGTTAGGAAACGAGCTTCTAAAAATTGGGAAAATGACATCATGACCAATCGTACGAAAGGAATCTCATTCAAATCAGCCTCAAAAGTACACGAAGAGAAACAAGCTGCTTATCACCACCTTACTATATGGCCAAATACAAAAAATAAAAAAATAACTAGTCATAGTCTTGTGACTGGAGCTCGCTTCTTTTTTCCTGAATATGTGCAAGAATTTAGAGATTCCTAATTTTAACACTCTGCAAGTTTCCAAACTGACATTAAAGGAATCTGTTTCCTTATTATGCCTGATATTAAATTTTTTAACTTCAATTATTGTTAATCGAGTAAAACAGTTTCAAATTGTAACACAAAATCAAATGAATCTATACCTTCAATAAAAAATATTAACAGGCATCTTATACCGAGTTATTGCTTCTAGAAGACTGTGTAAAACCTAGGGACTTTCTTACCTGCAAAAGAAAAAACAAACGTATCAGTTAAACCTTCTTAAAAATTTCATACATGCCATGAATCTATAATTTATTTAAATGTGGCTTTTCTAAAGTTGGGCAAAAAGTGTTCAACATGACTTATTTTATAAAATTTTGCATTGAATATAGTCCTATCCCTTTCACCCTCCTGCTATTTGTTTGCAACATAATTTATACAGTTACACATTTAATGTCATCAGATATAACGTATTTGTAAAAAAAAATAAAAAAAAATGTGATCTTGAGCAACCTAGAAATTATCTATTTCAAGCCAACCTCACGATTTAATTAGGTGTTTTCTTCGTAATCCATGGTACATTAAAAAAAACCCTTGACAATTCTAGGGTTAATAATAAGTAGGCTTAGGCTAGAATAATAATAGGCTATATAGCCTGTCAGAATAATGTAATTGTTCGTTTGTAGTGAGTAAGAGAACGTTTAACACCAGTTTAGCGAGTGAAATGAACGGAGAGTTAACTGTAAATGAACTAACAAAATATACTCGTATGACAGCTTCTAATCACAGATTTAATTTACTTTTTACTTTCTCCATAAGAACTAGGCCTATTGGTGGCCTATAGGTTGCATTCGATCCTGAAGTTCGATGTAAAGTTTCACCAGAAATACATTTTATTTCAAGCTCCCAGAGTACTAAAATAATTTTTGGGGGGACTGTCTGTGAACAGTGCAACTTGAAACTAAAAATGAAATATAAATTAATATACAAGTCAAAATATTTCCATAGAACACGAGGCGTGTTCAAGACTTACTCTTACTGCCACTCAACATTTAAAAAATACACCATTTTTTCAGAAGACATCGTCATCCAAAAAGTGGTAATTTCACACTTCTGGCCAAAAAGAACCAAATTATTATTTTATACTGTGTATTGTTCCTGCTGTCGGCCGCGGTGGTCTAGAGGTAGCGTGCCCGCGTCCCTCTACCCTCTCTCGGAAAATAAGCATATCAAAATTACTATAGGTAATGAAACCTCCACTTGGAGGCCCCTTCACCCTACCTGGGGATCATAGGGTACCAGATCAGATCAGATCAGATTGTTCCTGCTCCTATCTCGACTAAAGTCAGACAAAAAATAATCATTTTCTTTAAATTTTGATCAGACTAACGACCTTCTCCTACTTCTAAAGCATACTGAAATTTTATATTTATACCGTAATGAAAGAGGAAAGGTAAAATAATAAGCCATAAACTTAGAGACTCTTAATTAGAATTTTTCAGTCACCACTGTAATCATTTGTTTTAATTTCGTGTATTATTTTTTTGTATCTTAGTTAAATAATTGGATTATCTATTATAATTAAGTAGTATAATTTTGTAGATCAGATGTTTAGACAAAGTCCGCCTATATACCACTAGTATAATTGAAAAGAACAAGCCTGAAGCCTACAGGAGATCAGTTAATTAAAACACGTTTTTAAAAATTAACTTTTATTGTATTATTGTAAAAGTAGGCTACCTTGGGTGTATTAATTTGTCTATCACTTAATAAAAGAATAAAGTAAAATAACGCTGAGCTCAATGAATTGTCAGTGTTATTTTACTTTATTCTTTTATTAAGTGATAGACAAATTAATACACCCATGGTACTTTTACAATAATACAATAAAAGTTAATTTTTAAAAACGTGTTTTAATTAACTGGTCTCTTATGTCTCCTGTAGGCTTCAGCTGTTGTTTTCAATTATACTAGTGGTATATAGGCGGACTTTGTCTAAATATTTGATCTATAATTATTACCACTTGAAAATATGAAGCTAATCAACTATAATTTTGTATTTCAAGCAATTTCATTGTACAGTATTTCATTGTATTTCGTGTAATTCTTGTATTTCATTTCATGCATTCCCCCTGGCTGAGTGGTAGAGAAGAATGCAATAGAGGTTGAAAAAATAAATACAATTTAATAATAAAAAGATCCTAGTGCTACCACTTTGACTTGAAGCATGTGGATTACTTACAGCAGGCGAAAGGTAGGCATTGATTTCTAAAGGGCAACCGTATACTTGATAAATAAGTTATATATTACACTTCGAATATAAGTAACGTAATTCAAAAGTGCACATTCTTTCGTTCTTCATTCCTGCATATCTTCTTCCATTCCAGCATTCTTTCCCCTGCTCCTGTTTTGTTTTACATAATTGTATTCTCTTTACCCTTCTCATCCCTTATTCCATTCGCTAACCCATGCTCTCTTGTATTTACTGATCTTATCATACTCCCTGTCGAGCGTACAACTGAAAGGAATTCACAATTACATTTCTTTCTGTTCGCAGTTTTATAGCAGGGACGGAAAAAGCTTTTTTATATGGAGAGATGCTGAGTTGTATGTCAAGTGGTGTCCCCTCTTTTGTTTAAATTTATAGCAGATGCTACAACTAATACCAGGCAGGTTACAACAAAGGAACAATCTCCCCCATACCTCTTATCTTGAAGTCTAATGAAACACACGTACATCCCGATTTCAATGTAACTTAATGGGTATTCTCATGTGATGTGAGTACACTTACTTACAAATGTAATGAAATATTTACTCACTTCTGTTATACGAGTAAGCTTATAATCGTATTTTTAAGTGGCTTGTGAATAGCTACAAGTGAGCATAAAAAGTCGTTTTATCATTCATGCTATAGTTACAACAAAAATAAATAAATAAGTTAAAACTTATATATTTTAAGTAATATTTTACGAAAAGAACAACAACAAAAAGGGATATAAACAATGAATAAGAAACAATAATAAAGAAAGAAGTGAAAGCGGAAGAAAGAAACATTTAAATATAAACCAAGAAGAAAGAGAGCTAAAGAAGAAAAAAATATTTAAACGAATTGACGACGTATAAAAAGAAATGAACTATCGAGGTTCTACTATAATTAAACAAACTGCTGAGGCATATGAAATTCAAAGATGTAGAAAAATGTAAGGCATGCGAAGAGAAATAAGACAAAAAAGGAACAGGTAAATTATTAATTGTAATTTTTTCCCGTAATTTTCTTGCCTTCTTTGTTTAACCTATTTACCTCCCCTTTCAAGGCTCTTACACACTGCAATGCCCTTAGCTGATGAGACAAATCTACGGATAAGACATTAAGACCGAAATACGAGTAGGCCTAGGTTCAATACAGTCCCTCTTATGCTATAATGCCTGGATTTCTAAAGAACAGCTCATGGTCAAAGGTGTCAAATGCCTTTTTAAATCAAGAAATATTCCTTAAGGGGGGAAATACAGCTTTCGATGCTGAAAAATAGGTGAAGTTCATTTCATTTTCTCAGAAATGAATTGTTGTGTAGTCTTTTAATCATATATGATCTATATTGACTAGTTCTAAAATTGCACATCATTTTCAGAATTAATTGAACTTTTACAGTTATGGGTAATTATCATTATAAAATGGAAGCCAAATTTTGTGCAATGAAATGCCGTTTCCCTGATAATTTTCATAAATACCAATATTTCTGAATGATTATTTTTTCAATCTATTTTTAAATACTTATATGTACAACATAATCTAGAATCTTTGGATTTTCTGCATCATAAATATTTAAAAAAAAAATAATTCCTCACTTAATTTTTTTTTAGGAATCTTTATATCAGAAATAGTTTTTAAAAATAAACTATTAAAGTTACATCAATGATTCTGGACAGTGTTGCTCACTAATATCAAATATACTTGCATGCAAAATTTCACTGCAATATGTTAATAAATGTCTGAGTTATGAATTTTGGTAGGCCTACAATGCGCTTATCCACAGAATTAACTAAAATTCGCATGACTTTCCTCTACCCACAAATCTGCGTTAATGAAGAGAGAAGAAACTGAAATGAAGAGAGAAGAAACTGAAATGAACCATGAATAGAAATTCAAGAAAAAATGTTCAATCAGAAAGCACAAAGGAAAATGAGAAGAAAATAAGTAAACTATGCGAAGAATACAAAAGGAAAGAACTAAACTGCACAACACAACAGTAGACGAAGGAAAAAGTGGATTAATGCAGTGGTGTAATGTAGGTGTTTTCGATAAGGCTGGATAAAGTATATTACCCCTCAGCTCTCAGGCAGATTGAACAAAGGCGGAAGTAATTTGCATGCGTAAGAAGTTAGTTTTTGTTTTAACTAGCAATAGTATATGGGAGTGCTCTTTCACGTATAATGCATGCGTCTCCTGAGACTAAGAGACCAGCAGAGAACAATCTGATTATTCCTGCAGCTAGTGGAATAAAGTTGTATATTCTCTCTCACCCCTCTACCTACAAGACTGAATCCAAACAGAAAATTGGATACACAAGGTTCAGTCTGGGACATATAAACTTCCACAGCCACAGGTTATCTATAGCAACTGAGAGGATAAATTATTGAGTACTGGTAAATGGAGAATCAGACAATGTTGTAATAATTATTGTACAAACTATTTAGACCTATCATATTACACTGCTTACTTCATTCTAATATAAACATATAAATAGGCATCTACTGAAAATTAAATTATCTGCTTAGAAATTTAAGTATTCATTTGGACCTGAAACATAAATAAATGCAGTAAAAATGGATAGCAAATTATTTTTCGTAAATTGGCATTCTTTTTGCCGTTGCATTTCATTCAATGAACAGGATTTTTGTTAATTTAAGTTATATAAGTGCATAAGATAGAAAAAATGTTATATAATGCATGTATAAAATATCCCACCTAGTCCCTTGCTATTTTGATTTTGTAAAACGTATTTGCTATTACATCAGCTTAATAACCTCGAGCATATCTTACAATTACAGCTGTCAACATAAAACATACATTGAACAAATGCAATGATATTAAAATCGTAAAATCTTTAAAATATTATAGTTAAAATTGGGCGGATGTATATTTCGGCTACTCAGCCGTCTTCCGGCCCAGTTGATGTCCTATAGATTATTGTCCTTAGAATATAGTTACACACGCATTATACAATACAATTATATCCCTCGAAGGCAAGAGATGAAATTAATCAGTTCTAGAAACAATGGTGTAAAATTAAATGATCCAATTCAAAAGCAGTACCACTGCAAGAATAGATCATTAGAAGGAGCGATGATGATGATGATGATGATAATAATAATTCTTGGTAGTTAGTATAGTGTAAACAAATTGTGATATTGCCGTTAGAGCTTATTTTAAAAACAAAGAAATGTGTTTCGTCAGTGTACCTTAGAATTCAGATGTTCTTGGAATAGGCAGTTATCTCAAGTCTCATAATTAGGGCAAGGCATTTAATGACCATAAAATAGTGAAAAAATGCAAAATAAAAAATGCATTTATGACCTAAAAATAGTGAAAAAATGACCCGAAATCTTAAAATAATGACCAATAAATTTACCATTATTACTTATAATTAGTTTTTTCTTAAGTAATGAATTGCTAAATACAGTTTATGACGATGCTTTATATATGAATTTACAATATAAAACGCACTTATTTTGTTACTAAAGAAGTAAATAAATGTATACTACTTGGACCCTTAGCGAAAAATAAATTCTTTCTGAACTGGCATGCCCATCAAATTGCCCCTAGCAAATATGTGCCATTTAAAAAGAAAGAAAAAATATATATCGCTAAAATGCCGAAAATTACCTAAAATGCCAAAAATGACATAAAATGCTGAAAATGACCTAAAATGCCGAAAATGACCTAAAAATTGCCAAAAAATGACCTATCTCTCTAAAAATGACGAAATATGCAAAATAAAGTCAAATAATGCAAAAACAAATTGCCCTTATTTAATTAATTATTTAATGATATACATTTATATACATTGGAGCTATCATTTAACCTTCATATAAAAAAGATGCAAAATCATCAAATGCCTTGCCCTACTCATAATCATACAATTTAGAATTTCATTCTGGAGGGGACACAAATTCTCTTATAAACTATTCATCAAATAGCCTAGCTCAGGTTGTCTGTCTAAAGAACATAGGCCTACAATCAGTTATTTCTTCACGGACATACGAGGGTAAGTCAATAAGTATCCGCACTTTTTGTCTAATCTTTTGTAGGTTGGCTGTACCGCTTTGTGCTTGCACAAGTCGACATGTTGTTCATTTATCTCCGCTTGGGAATGTTTGACAGTTATGACTCCATTGTGTGTTGCGCTGTTGCACATTAAACATGGCTGCACGACTCAATGTTTGCACCAAATAAGAACAGCGTGCTGAATTGAAGGAAGCGTTTCATACGTGGTTTGCTACTCACCTTGTATCATATCCACTTAAATTAATATCAGTTGAAATTTACTCAATAAAAATATACCAATAATACAAACAATTGGCAATCAATAGTTCCATGGCCTACTGTATAGACACACATTCCGAATACTTCTGATATGGCCTCACAGCTAAAAGGAGTATAAACACAACTGAAATAAAAAAAAATCTGATGTGAAAGTCACATAACTTCCTCTGCTCAAATAAAAGTTAACAGTATTCACATATCCTTGCACAGAATCGCAAGACACAATTTTACGCCAATTATCCTATAAATACCTCTTCTTTCAATGATGCGACTAAAAGCGCAGGCTATATAACAAACTTTAAAAAAAAAAAAGAAGAAGAAGAAGAAGAAGAAGAACAAGTGACTGCAGACGTTTATTGAACTTTCCGCCGTAAAATATAATTTCCGAAATTTATCGAATATTTCCCTCAGATATTTCTTTACTCTATGCATGGCCAACAATACATCTTTCTCACTTCACATTCTTATATAGAATAAGAGGCCGTGAAAGAGCGCGAATTCAGTTGTTCATCACGCAAGACAAACTTTCTACAAACAGTGGGTGAACAGTGGGTGGCTTGTAACTATCCTCAGATATTTTTTTCGAAAAAAAGTTTCAAATAAAAGTTTTAGCTCTCAGTAAAAGGAACACATGTGCAAATTTTAAAGAAAATCGTTAGGGCCGTTTTCGAGAAAATCGCGAAAAACGAAAATTTCTTCATGTAAAGTCCCCTTAAAAATAAGGGAAATTTGTCGCCAATCTTCGAATCACATCTTCAGAAGGCACCTGACCCAAAAGCGAAATTTTGTTTTCATACAATTCTCCGTTTCGGAGCTAGCCTGTTCACAAACTTCCACACAGACACACAGACACACTGACACACAGACATGTTTCCAAAAATTGTATTTTTGGATCCAGGGGGCCTTGAAACGTGTATATATGCTAAAAACTCAACTTCGAATTTTGGGGTCGAAAACAATACTTCCTCTACCTATAGTACCTATGGTACGGGCAGAGGAAGTAAAAATACTTTCTTTATACGAAGTTGGTTAGTATATGGTTATTTAACGACGGGAATGTACTGCAACTTAGGCCTGTGACCGTCGCCGGTGTGCCGGAATGTTGTCCTGCAGAAGTATTTTTACATGCCAGTAAATCTACTGACATGGGCCTGCGCACATAAATGACATCGACCTGGGCCGGGTTCGAACCCGCAACCGTGAGTACAGAAAGGCAGCGCGATACTTATTGCGCCACCCAGGCCGAATTCTTCATAAGAAGCATTGGAAAATCTAACTGTAGAAGACCCGAATTTTAAAATCGAGATCCTCTTCATAAAAAACTTAATATGATACGAATTTTGTTATAGATAGTTGTGTGGAGAGGAGATGTCTTGGCGAATGGTTCGGTCCGACCCACCGCCCTAAATGATACACTTTCTTTTATAGCGAAAAGTTGCTTGTTTTCCGCCATTTTTCTGTCCTCGAATTATGAAGAAGCTCGTGATTGGATGTTGGAGGTGTGACGTCATACTGCTGTAGCAGCTATAATTGTGAATAAACAGTAGGCGACAAAACTCGCCAGAGATATAATATGGCACATTTTCGAAACCTGTTGATTCATTTTATGGAACATTATTCTAAAATGTGTTTGCGCTTCGATACGGCTGCCGCCTCCGTTTCGCGCGCTTAACTATGTGGATAGTAGGCTATTATGTATGATTTAGACTTTGTGGCACTGATAAGCAATATGCAATGTTGGTCATCCTGCCTCACTCATAAACAAAAAATATCACATCGTCCGTGCAAACGGGTCCTCTAGACTGGGATTATGCCGAAGTATTTAATTTACTTTCTGAATGCCTAGATTTTCTTGGCATTAAGGGCGAAGAGCGAAGCTTAGAATGGGTTTAGTAGTTGCATATAAATAACTTGATGTGAGATTAAATTCCATTGAGTTAAGTGGCTACTTTTATCAGAAGTTAGCTTGAATACGGTTAGATAACTTACGCACAAACTTGTACGAAACAGACTATATTAATCATTCCTGGGATCTTGCGCTGCACAACAAAGATATCGACTCATTTTTCTTTTTATTCCGTTCAGCTCTCCATTTTCATGCGGGCACCCTCCATTACTTCGCATGACTGCCTTGATACCTGAAGAGGACTTGATAAACCACAACAATACTGCAGAAGATACGATCAGTAGGGCCGTGGTGTATCTTTCCCTTCGGGAATAACAGCGAGCGGTCTTGTAGCATAAGGGAGCTGAAGAATGAAGGAAAATTCGAAGGGGATGAGTTATTACAAAATGAAGAAAGAGATGGAGAAAAGAGCAGTCACAAAAATGGATAAAATACATGAAAAACCCAACAAGAAAAGGAAACTGTGGACGATATGAAATGAACCATGTTCGTTCTATGAAGGAAGAACAATAAGAGGAAAAATGTGTCTTTCCAAAGGAAACACTGATGGCTCGAAAGAGATAGAAAACCGGACAGTTTTTCTTAGTACACATAAATGGAATCGGAAATGACAGAAATGGACAATAACTCGGGAAAATGAAATATAATAACACCAAATGTTGAAAATAATGACAATAATGTCTTCAACTTGTCTCGCCACCCATTTAGAAGAAATACTTTATTCTATCAGCTGTCTCATTCTTGAAATACATTGATCGTTGATACGCTTCTTTCAACAAGTATGAGTAAAACTGTACTTCGACCAGTTGTCAGAACGTAAAATAGGGTTTTAAAACAAGAATATGGAAAGAAAACCTTTGTGTTCAGTTTTTAAATTCCTCTAAAGGGTCATTTTCTTTTTGGTGAAAGATTAGTGGGCTACTATGATTTATTGATTTATTAATACGATGATACTTACGTAACAAAAACACAGTATACCATAATTATATTACAATAACTGTAGGGATTACAGTATACATGTTTGTGTTTTATGTTTTGTCTTTCTATTTGCAATGTTAATTATTAACACAAAGGACAGTAACATTCATTAATTTAATGTGAGACCGACACAGAATAATAGTCAAAGAATATTATTTTTACATTTTGTAAAAATAATATTCTTTTACATTTTGTAAAAATAATTTTGCTAAAATTAGTATTTGTTTGCGGGCCACCAAAAATTGAAGACTAATGGCCTAGAGCTACAAAATAGTATTCTGTGTACAAACAATATTCAATACCGAATACGTAAATTGACTGTTACATTTATATTAAAATCAGAAAATTTATTTTAAAAATGACAGTAAGTAACTCTTATATGTCGTTAGACCACAAATTTTAAAACTTGGTTTATGGAAATAAAAGTAGGTCTATTGGGGAGGAATAATCAAAGAAAATTGCTATAAATGCTTAACATAAATACGATTTTTTTTTTTTTAAGAAGATTTTTACTGAGCAACGTGACCGAGACTGTAATCTCGACAACGTCGCAGACTCGCATTCAAAGGACCCAGGTTCAAATACCACGGCGGCTGGCCAATTTGAATTGGGTTTTCCACGGTCGCAAAGACAAATCAACTCCGTGGCGCTACATCCCTGAAGGGACAAGGCCTACCACCTGACCGCTGCGTCATCTACCATAGGCAGATGGCAGGATTGGGGGCATGTGGTCAGCATGCCGACACCCACGGCCGTTAATGGTGGTTTCCATGGCCGGAGCCGCTACTTCTCTATCAAGTAGCTCTTCAATTTGAATCACGAGGCTAAGTGCAACCATACCAGACCTCCCTACCTCAAAAATCCGAGGAGATACCGGGAATCGAACCCGGGCCGGGATCTGTAGTCAGCGACGCTAACCACAAGACCACGCCGGCGGTAAAAAGACAAATACCGGAACTTACTTGTTTCATTGTCGCTATTTCATCTTGTATCGCAATCATCAAAATTTAATCTAAGTTAAAATAACATCAGTCATGACACATCAATAACAGACACATAAATACATGAATTGTAATACTACCTACTTGTTATACCGATCCTGAAAACGTGATATGACCTCGCAGTTGAAACGTGTAGGCCTACAACTAAAGATAAAAAAAAATTAGATATAAACTGGTGCCTAGCTCAATGTTTAACTGTTATACGTTTGTACATAAATCCTACCTAGAGTATTCCCTACTTATGTATGTAATATAATGTTTGGTCTGGTGTTTTCATGTAGACCCTACGCCACCTATTAATAAGACCGTTCCGGTATTCAATATTGTAAAATTAATTCAAGGTGGTCGTACCCGGTTGCTATCAATTTTTTGCGGTATAACACGTCAATTTTCCGACTGCTTTGGATTTTTTTAACCAGCTTCACTTGATTCATTTGTTTATAACATGACGTTACGAAGAGATCTTCTGGACAGAAGGGGATCATAAATGCATGCCTAAATGAGAAAACATTAAATGCTTTGGACAAAACTCACTATGATGGTTTTTTTGGACTAGGGAATTCGAATCTGGTTTTCTCTTCCTCCGAACGGAGGAAGAGAAACCGAGTTCTTAGCATATATTCAATAGTTTTAATTGTTTACGCATGATTTAGGAAGGTTCATGAAACTGTGGTTCGTTTTGATCCATTTCGAATCTGTGTGCCCCATATGACCGCACAATATTCATTTTATTAGTTTAATTATTTATATTTTCTACGTCAAACAATAAATAAAAATAAAATAACTTATTCATGCAATTTATGTAAATACGATGTCAGTGTTAAATATAATACTTCAATTATTTTATTTTAATAAATTATTTAAATAAAACATTTAGGAGTTGAGTAAATAATCGCGGGTGGGTTGAGTAAGTAACATGACAAATGAAAACTATGCTTCGTTGGACTTGAGTCTTTCTTTTATAAGTCGGCAATACTAATAAAATGCAGATAAATGCTTTGTACTTAAGTCATTTTTGTTCTTCGTTTCACAAAAGTGGAGTTGTAGATCGGAAGCTCTACACCTTCCAGTGGAAGAGAACACAGTGCTTCGGATGTTATCATGTTTTATACAGGAAAATGGGAAGAAATTACCAAATTCATAGGAAGATATGCAGCAGAAAAAAGACGAATTGGATCAGAAGAAAGAAGAACAAGACGAATGGCCAAAGAGTCGGTGTAAATTAGAGGCTGCAAAAATATAAGCAAGGCGCTGCAGGCGGTAAAAGATTAATATGATTACATAAGCTCCCGATTTCATTCAATATCATGACACCAGGGGTGCCCATGGTTAAGACGCAGACTGCGTCATTAAAATTTCTGGGGGGGGGGGAAATATTACCATTTTATGAATTTTCTGGGGGGGGGGTTGAAAATAGTTGCAAAATTAGCGTTTTTTATGCTAAAATTAAAAACTACCTAGCTAACTAGTTTTTGAGTGCTAAATAGCGTAAAATGTGATTTTCATTTGTTCCATATTTAAAAATTTCCCGGGGGTGGACACCCGACTTAAGTAACAATTTCTTGTTTGCATTGGTATGTCTTAGAGTATGGTAAACAAATTTCCTAATTAGTTTTTGAGTGCTAAAATAGCGCAAAATGTGATTTTCATTAGTTCAGTATTTAAAAATTTTCTGGGGGTGAACCCCCCACTCAGGCAGGCCTAATGATTTCTTATTTACATTGGCATGTCTTAGAGTATGGTAAACAAATTTCCTAACTAGTTTTTCTGTGCTAAAATAGCATAAAATGTGATTTTCATTAGTTCAATATTTAAAACTTTTCTGGGGATGGACCCCCGGCACTTTCGACCCTCCCCCGCAATAATTTTCTGGTTACGTCATTGTTGCACTTATTATATTATTAATTTAATGTTACAAAGTGGCCCAAGAAGTTAAAGAGAAAAAAATTAATTCATTAAAAAAATTGCCCCACTAGAAAATATCATATGGGCGCCCTTGTCGACAGCCAATCAGGTTGGGGAGGTGAGTCATGAAGTTTGGGGGGGAACCCCTGATGACACCAGCACATACAGCATTATATTTTGAGTATCGTATAGTTATGTAGATTTTATTTTCACATACGGTTATTTCTGCCAGCAAAATTGACTTTCTGTTCTACTATCCTGTAATACGTTTATTATATGTGACATAGCCTAACTGTAGGTCTTACTTAACGACATCCATTAAAGTGCAGATTTCCACTAAAACATTGGTGTGATATCGATCATTATCGAACAATGAACAATTTTGAAACCTTGAGAGCAACCAATGAAACAGCGTTAATAAACAATCTGTATTTAAAATAAAATAAATTCTATTCGTGTTAATTTCAATATTACACTACATAGAGTTCATTTCGTGTTGTAAAAATCTGTTCGTTTCAAGAAAACAGCCAGCTCAACTTCTTCTGGTTCCTGTGCTGGCATTCGTGGTGATAGAAGGCTCCTATTTGCTCTGAAGTATGCTGGATATCCAACAAACGTCCAACAAAAGCGATTTGAATTTCGTGTAATTCATCTTGATTTTATAGATGTGTTGCCACTATTAAACTTCCAACCCTCGTAGAAGAGAATTGTGTTTTTTTTTTAATGAATTAACTTCTTTAAATATTTTCATAAAATTTCTACAAAACTAAAGTAGGCCTAGTGAATTTAATTTAAATTAAAATTTGGACAATTTCTGGTTCACACTTCAAATTTAAATGAAGATCAAATATGTAAATATTCGTTAATAGCATAAGCTTTAGCTTCTGTCTATTACTGGCGTTTGCTTAAGTTTCTACATCTTGAAAAATGCAAGGAACTTGTTATTGAAGTTACTTCATATCACATGCAGTTTATTATAGCATATTAGATTTTAATTAATTACTTTCTAAAGTACGGTAATGTGGAATAGCCGTATTAAAAACCACTTAATTTATTAATTTCACAGATGATTTCCTTTTCCCCTTCTTCTGTTTGAGAGTACAATAAGAAACTTTTAGTTTTAATAAACTTTCCTCAAACACCTGAGAAACGAGCTTCAATTTTTTCTGAAGATTTCAGTACCCCCCTGAAAGGTTGCTTCATTAGTTTTGCCTTAGCTCAAGCAATTATAGCAGACACCATTTCCATGAAACAAAAGTTTCTGTCTCCATGACGCGTACTATATCTTGGGTACAGTGCGACGTATGTCTTAACTGATTTATTTTTAAGACGTGATTTAAAGAGAATCACATGCTGTCCTTCCAGTCACTCTGTTGCAACGCCATAGCGGCTCGGTTTCTCAAGGAAACAACTGTCTACAAACTCTTCTACCCAAGCGCGATTTACTGCATTGCAGTTGAGTTATGTTTCGTTTAAAACGTCTGTTAAACGCAGCATTTTTAAATAATCATTGAATTTAACTGTATCTCATTTATCCATGTAAGATGAAATTATTCCTTGTCATTGTTCAAATCTGTGGAAGCGATTGCAACTTTATAACCTTTCGAAATAGCACACAGGTTACAAACATTTTTGTTGACGTTATATCCACTATTATTCCCTGAAGTTAAGTAACCAAAATTTGTGAATCACTCTGTATATCAATTAGCAGGACTCTTATCATGAGAGACGGATGTAGGATTGCCCTTTACTGTAATCATTATAGAACGATGTGACCTCTGCTACATAAATTTAATCCAAGGCATTCTCAATCCAGGCCAATGACAGTAGCCAGTAGCAGATGTTCCACCCATTACACTATAATGCCGTATGAAAGCTAAGTTTATAGCATTCCATGGGAACGTAAAACGGTCAACATAGCATGTTCATTAACACTTACACGATATTATATTTTACTCAATTTTACACCCCGAGCATAACATTACAGTGATAGCTGTATAATAAAGCTGATGTAACTCAATTTCCACTAACGCTATTCACCCTTCAGGTTAAGCTTCCGTGGTTATCAATAGACAATATACAACGTATTTTGATTTTTATGAATAAGTCCATGGTTAAATAAATAACTAGATTAGTGAAAATAAAATGTCAAAATCGCCGACTCGGAGGCAATGACGGAACACAAGTAGTAATTTTTATATTTCATTTGCATGAAAACTACCACATTATTTAAAAACTTGCAAAGAGAAAACGTCTTATTCCTTATTCTTTCCTCTGGTGATGAAAAAGGAATTAGAACAGTCAAGGTAATACTTATAATAAATCACGGTTAAAGTTGAGGGACAACATATTTTAAAAAAATACTCATATGGTACAAAAATATGGTTTAATATTTTGTTAATTCTGTCAAAGAAATAAGGTGTAAAAATTTGCAGAGTTATTGGAACGAAGCGAATAGACTTATCTTTTCCCTCGAAATTGCCAATTATAATAATTATTTGAAAGCCATCAAGTTTAATCCACTCAGTCGATCTCTGAAAACTAGGCTAATAAATAAAATATATAAACGAGTATATTCGTTAAAAATTATTGTGCTATAATATAGCCTACTTAACATTATGTTCACCTGTTGAGTTGAGTTCAAATCAGGATAAAGCTTGTCTGATTTTACTCGTTATCTAAGGGACTGAGCAGGACAATCAATTAACCAATAGATAATTTCATTGCCAATAGTTTACTTATTGTAATAACGAATATAAAGTTAACTTTTTTAGAAGTGTGATTCAATAAAATCGCTTTGTGCATGCTTAGAGTAGAAAAGAATGCGTTTTTTGTTTGTTTTTTGTTTGTTTGTTTAGTCCATTTGTAGCATGAAAATTGGGGTGCACATTAGATTCTAATGCAAATCCGTTCCATAGTTCAGCGGTAAATTTGATCACTTTCATCAGATGACTTAAAGCAAATAGGCCTAATGGTATCTTAAACCAATCAAGAGCAAATTAGCATCTACTTCTGTTAGAAGAATTAGTGCTGTAATTTTCGACTACGTTACATTTGTCGTTGCCTATTATAGATATGAAAAAACGCTGGCTGAAGTTAACGTATTAACGTAACATACTCAACTCAACTCCAACGGGTTGAAAAGGCGGCGGGGCTCAATGCGGAGGTATCCACAGTGTGTTTCACGTAAGAGTTGGCCAATCATGCGGGTTTCGGCGCAGCGGCGGCCACAGCTCCAACTCTCGGCGATCGGGTGAAATACAGGGTCTTTATTATAAGTTGAGACCGGGCGACGGAAGGCTTGAAACCGGGCGACGGAAGGCGCGCGCAGCCGGTCTGACCTTGATGCAACAGCGGCACGTGCAGTTATTGTTAAAGTGTCAACATGGTGAGACCCATTTCGCTGCAGCATCGTATTTTTGTGTGTAAACATTATTTTAAGTACGAGTCTGCTAGACGTGTACGTGATGAATTTATTCGGACATTTCCTGCTGATGTGCCACCTTCAAGAGCACAAATTCACAGAATTGTTAATAAATTTGTAAATACTGGCTCAGTGCAAAACAAAAAGCATGTGCGCACACGAACAGTGTTAACAGAAGAAAAGCTAGACGAGATTGGCGCTTATCTTGAACATTCACCAAATAAATCACTCTCAAAATTAGCCCAACAAGTAGGGGTTTCAGTTTCTTCTGCACACAAAGCAAATTAGGGGCATTACAGTGGAAGAACTCATTCGCGTCAGCCAGAATGTGGTTTCCAGATACAATGCCTGTATAACACAGGAAGGACGACACTTCCAACATATGTTACAAGGTAAGCCTATATAGCCTACACTTTAAGCAGGGAAGCCGCGCGCGTGCCGCCCGCGGCTAATGCGGACTCCGTAGCGGAGAGTGAAAACACCGGTCGCCCGGTCTCAACTTATAATAAAGACCCTGTATATACGCAAATAAAGCCGTTAACGGTGTAATGATTCAGGTTCTCACAATTGCAGTTAAAATTACAATGAAAATAACCACGTACCTCACCACAAGATATGTTGGAAATGTCATCTTGCATCCACACAACACTGGCAACTTTTTAGGAAATTTTCTTTCACGCGATTAAGTTCAGCTTCCGAGATACATTGTCTTTAAGTTCTTCTTACAGTATGTGTGTATTATTTATGGGGGGAACTTGAAAAATAAAGTGGTAAGTCAAATCCCCATACATTAGATTCAAAGGCGCATTAGATTCGAGTACTTTCGGTAGGATTTTTCTTTATGATTTGCAAACTAGTAGACCTACAAAATTAACCTTTCCACTGCTACTGAACATATATAAATTCATCGCTTTAAAAAATACATAAACGCAGATATATAATGTTATAGGGTAATGATACATGTAAAACATTAGGATTTTTATCCTTGTGTTATGACTGCCATTTATAGAAAGCAGCTATTCAACTGAATTTTTTTCCATTGATTTCAAACTTGTATCCCACTGATGATTTTACTTGACGATTGCTGATATTCTTGTATAAATTCAACCTTTCCATACTCTAAGTTCCTGGTTGTAGGGTTTATAAAACACTTTTTTCGTTTATTTTACTTGAGGATTGCTTGTATTCTTGTGTAAATTCAACTTTACAAAGGTTCCTCCATACTTCACCCTCATGCTATAGTCGTACACATACGACTATTTCATAGATTTGTACGACGTACGACGCAAACATGGATCGTACGCCTATTTGTACGACTATTTTTTTAACGTAGCGTTTTATATATTTTTTAATCAATCTACTGACGAATTTTAAATTTTGATAAGTATCAGCTTCTTGTTTTCTTATGGTTTTTGTTGTAAGCATGTTGCTAAAATCAATATGATTGGAAAGCAGTCCTGTGCCTTTTGCAATAATTACAACACTGAGGGAACTACTGTTTATGTAATTTATTGTATTAGGCCTAGTGTATTTAATCAAATTTAGCACATAGGAAGATAATGAAACACGCCAAAGGAAGATAATGAAACACTCCAAATCATTTACAAAAAAGATGATTTATTAACAATTACATGACAAATTATATAAGGTGCATATTACTGATTATTTATTATTATTATTATTATTATTATTATTATTATTATTATTATTATTAACGCAATACGTTCTTTATACTGAAAAATCACAAAGTGTACGACAGTTTTAACTAGCATACGACTATTTTTAGATGTTGGTACGACTGTTCTACGTTTCTGATCTGGCAACCCTGCTTATAAAACACTAGTTACAATCGCCCGAAATTTTATAACAGAAATTTCATCCGACTAATCACAAAGAACCAGTATTTAAGCCATGTTGGAACTTACTTAATTATTAAGTGCCAGAATGGTATTTTATAAGATAGTGTGGGAGACGGGAAAATGTTGGTCCGTCCGTGTATCTGTTCGCGGAATAACTCAAATCCGCTTTATCGGATTTTCATGAAACTTGGTATACGTATTTATAACGACCATGGGAAGACGCCTGTTGATATTGGATCAAATCGGTTCACCGGTACCGGAGGAAAGCCCAATTTAGTGCCTATTTTATGGTAACATATTAGAAAGAATTTATCAAATGCAAATCAGTTCTCATGACAATAAATTGTTTTACAGTGATACTAACAGGCTTTGGAAGTTGTAAACATATAGCTTTAACAAATAGCACTACCCACATATTCCTTCACACACGCTTATCAAACCAGACAGTTCAACTGAGCGAGGTGGCCTAGATGATAACTCTTGGACTCGCATTCTGAGGTCCCTAATTCAAATTCCGTAGCTGCCGAATTTGACTTTTTTTGTTATTATTTTTTTTTATTTTCATGTGAGTGTGCGATTGTCAAGATACCAAAAATGTGTATACTTCTGCTGATGCTGGACGATTTTAATATGATTTTTTTTTTAATGATACCTTTATTCTTCCGTAAGCCCTCCTTAATGAATGAATCTGGAATTTAGCTCGGAAATCAATTTAATAAAAATTTATTTTCTGCATATCATAAATGCAATTATAACTGATTAAACAAAATCATTCTGGGACTTTGTTACATCAGTTTACCTGATTTTATTTCATTTGTATATCGCCGTCTATGCCACCGCCTGCGTCGTTCGGCACCATTAGTTCTTATCCTGAGGAGAAAGGGAAAGAAAATATTGGTGAAGAAGAGCAATTTACAAGGAGAAGGCCCGGAAGCTACCCATGATTATAGCTAGATAAGGCAGGAATGCAACGTCCACAGAATGAGGGAATAAATCCTCCAACCCAAAGCAAACGAGGCAATTCCCCAACAATAACCTCCCTTTTCTTTACTTGCGCCTTTTTCTGACAGCAACTCTTCCACTTTGCCATAAAGTAAGTAGCCCCTAAGCCGTTTTTTTTCTTTTCCAGAGAGATGTGATTCGAAAATATTCACACTTCCGTCTGATACCAGTTTGAAGTGCCAATATCTAAATCTAAAATCTGATGGGTGTTAAGTGTTCTACAATGATGTATTGTTAAATAGGCTAAGTATTTCCTTCTTTTAGTTGTTTGGAATATTACTGTTCACTCACTTTAGGCCTATATACTCTGTTTAATCTATCGGTACCACATAAATATAACCAAATGCCTGCTGTGATAAAATTTACCTAAATTGTTATTCATATTTTACAAATTAACTTTTTAATTTTTTAAAATTTATTTATTTATTTAACCTGGTAGAGATAAAACCATCAGGTCTTCTCTTTCCCTCTACCAGGATTCCAGAACTACAATTACAATATAACTATAAAAAATACAAGAAAAATAAAAAAGTACTAGCATTAAAGATAATAAATGATGATGATAATAATAATAATGCTAATAATTAAAGTTATAGTAAAACAAAATACAATAATATAAAATCATAAAAAGAAATCTTGCATCTTATAACTTTCTGTGCCTGATGAGTTGGGTATTCAAACAATTTTCGTCGATTTAGGGTCTAAACTAAACTAAACTCCGTGGCGCTACATCCCCGGAAGGACTTGGCCTACCACCCGACCGCTGCATCATCTCCCGTAGGCAGATGGCAGGATTGGGGGGCATGTGGTCAGCATGCCGACACCCACGGCCGTTAATGGTGGTTTTCTGGACCGGAGCCCCTACTTCTCTCGATTTAGGGTCTACATTACGCAAAACCACATGGTAAAGTACCTTAAGGCGATATTGTTAGTTAATATCTGTTCAGTTATGTTGTGATCTTTTTAGCTGTTAATATTTTTATTGCTAAATGTTTAATTTTATTATGATGGATGGTTGGTTTGATTTCTTTCTGCTTTTCGCCCGTTTTCAGGGGGCCTTGCATTCTCTTCATTATTTTTAAGGACAGTTGAATTTCTCTACAATATGTTTTTTATATTGTTAGCTTTCTTCTTTTCTTCTTGTTTCAAACATTCCTTCTTCGTCTTCGCCATTTTTAAATCCTCTTAAAGGATCATTGTCCATATCTGGACTTAACTAGCAGTGGTTTTTTAACGTCATAATTCCTTATTCTTCGCTTCCTGCAAGTTAAGGCTTCTTTATAATTGATATTAATTGCACAGAAGCAATTTTTCACATTTATTCGTCTCAGAAAAGGCTGGATTCGTTTAGTGCTTCCACCAGGCATTTCTACATGAATTGACTATCTTGATTATGACCTGATTTGGACTTCAGGACTATTTTTGAGGTAATATTAGCTACGAAAGGAATCTTATTACCTAGTGAGTGCATTAAAGCTCTAAAATTATTTCATACAGCTAATAATATTAAATTGATTTTATTGCAACGTAGCTGTATCTACTTTAACACGCAATATAAATTCAGTAACATTATTATTGCGTATTATTTGGTGAATTAAAATATCACAAGATTGACTGTGAACCTTAATACGGCATATAATTGGTACATGTGTGTATTTCATTGTTATTCACATAATTTTATTTGGAATATTGACTCCAAAGGTCCTCCGGAATTGTTATTAAATATATTTTTAAATCAGCAAGCTCTTTCATTTACTGGCGGAATCAATCATCCCTGCTTATAAGAAGACTTCAAGACGTCGATGAAATTTCCAACGAGTGTTTGTGATTCAAGAAGATCAAAGTGTCAGTGTTATCTCACCTATGGTTTATTTAGCTTATAACCTTCTTATCGTTCATTCTAAGCGAAATGTATAGCGTGTGTACAATCTTTATCACCCTTAATTAATTTAATTGTTTTTACAGTCCACTGTCTACGCACGTTATACATTTTTTGGTACCTCCGAGGCCGGATAGAACCACAATATTGTAACACGCATTGTAAACCTACACTCGTTCTATTCCGCCCGTAGTAAACTTTATTGAGATAATTCAAGCTGTTGGTGTTCCGCAATTCATGCTGTTTGAACACAAATATCATTCAAGCAAATAATTGACTTATTTGAAGCACAATTGACATTCCTGACTTAAGTCAGTTTGAAGTTTCTTATTGAAAAGGTAATTTTAATCTCATATTAAGTGCTTCTGCCTCCGTGTTTTAATCTGCACGTGTGAGGCCTAATATTCAGACAACAGCTCTTCAAACTAATTTATTAAAAGGGTTTGATATTATTTACATAATTGCACTCACCTTTGTGAATCCATGTACACACACATTATTGTCACATTTTGTCTAACCGCGGGCAACTAACTTTAGTGCTCAATAAGCTCTCAGTGCGGTCAATTTAAGTCATAAACAGTGAATCACGTTAAGTCGAATACTATTTGAACAATCAATTGTCAAATCATGACTGACGTAGAAGGCACCCTTAAGACTTTAAAGGCAAAAAGAACACCTATTAAGTCGAGAATCACTCGCAAAGTTAATTACATTCTAGACTGCGTTATCAATGAGGAAACCTCTCCTCAAGACCTTCTTGAGCTTAAGATTGATTTAAGCAAGCTTGAATCTGAATATAACAGAGTCCAGTCTGAGATCAATGAACTAGCCTTTTCTGAATCCGAAGATGCCTATATGGCAGAAATTGAGAAAACCATACAAAGGGCCATCTCCCATATTAGCAAGCAGATTAATGCTTTCAATAGAGCTGAAGCGGCTGAAGCTAAAGCTAAAGCTGAAGAAGCTGAAGCTAGAGCTAGAGCTGAAGCGGCTGAAGCTAAAGCTAAAGCTGAAGAAGCTGAAGCTAGAGCTATAGCTAAAGCTGAAGAAGCTGAAGCTAGAGCTATAGCTAAAGCTGAAGAAGCTGAAGCTAGAGCTATAGCTAAAGCTGAAGAAGCTGAAGCTAGAGCTATGGCTAAAGCTGAAGAAGCCGAAGCTAGAGCCAAGGCCAAAGCCGAAGCTATTTTTAATCTTCTAAAAAATCAATTCATGATTCAAATTCAAACAGTATCTGAATTTGAAATTCTGGACAAAATATCCTATCAAGAGGCCATTGTTCTTAAGTCGGTGCTAGAAGAATTGTTTAATAGGTATAAGGTTGAAAGTCTTCAGCATCGTAACATTTACGATGAAGAGGCTGAGTTTCAAGAGCGCCAGCTTCAGTCAGAATGTTTAAGGGCTTTAGCTTATATCAATTCTTCAATTGCAGATGCAAAACTGTTATATGAGCCGAATCAAGAGCAGAGCTCTAATCACAACTCTTCTTTGTCTGCACCTTTACCGAACTTACCTAAATTGCCTGAAATTAAGCTACCAAGTTTTTTAGGCGATCCTAGAGCTTGGCTTGAATTCAGGGATACATTTAACTCATTAATTGTTCAGCACAGTCATATATCCAACATGGATAAATTTCAATATCTAAAATCTTGTTTATCCCCGGAGGTAATGACTGTAATTCAAAATATCCCGGTCTCCAATGCCACCTTTGATGTAGCTTGGAAGACTTTAGCTGAAAGATTCGATAATGACAGGTTAATTGCCAACACGCATTTGGATAACCTTTTTTCTCCACCGCCCCTTAAGGGAGATTCTGCAAGCTCATTGCAACAATACTTAGATCATTTTACAAGTACGGTTCATGCATTGAACGTACTAAATACTGATGTTCCTCTGTCTGACTTAATTATTTCACGTATCATTGTGGATAAGCTCCCAGTAGAATTAATTAAAGAATGGGAATCTTCAATCAAGTTAGGAAAACTTCCCAAGTTGCAGGAATTATTCAGTTTTTTGGAGTCTAGGGTTAGGGTGCTGCAGATGACAGAATCGGTTCTGAAAAGTCAGTCCGTCAAGCCCTCATCTGCGCCTTCTGTCAAGGCTAACCTCTCCTCTCCTAGAGCGAAATGCAATTATTGTAGTAAATCGAATCACACTATAATTTATTGTGACGCCTTTAGATCGCTGAATTATTCATCCCGCGATCAATTCGTGAAAAATCACAAACTTTGTCGTGTTTGCCTTAGCTCAAATGGTCACACTTCGAGGTGTAACACTTTTAGATGTAGACAATGTCAAGGCAGGCACAGCAACTTATTGCATGACCCTTCACGGCCAAGCAATTCTCAAGCCATAAATACGGCCAATATCATGTCTGCCAGCCAGTCACGGCAGAAATGTCTTTTACCTACTGCTAGCGTGATAATTTTAAGTAACAATGGCAGTGCCGTACAGGCCACAGCTCTAATTGATACTGGATCAGACTGTAATCTAATTACTGACAGATTATTCAGGCAGCTTGGTTTGTCGCCATTATCTCAGCGTACTTCTCTCGCTGGTATCCTTTCTACCAATGCAAGCGTCTCAAGGCTTACAGAAGTCTCTTTCAGATCTCAGGTTACGAATTGGCGCTATGATACAAAGGCCATTATAGTTCCTGAGATCTCTGCTTCTAATTTCCCTAAAAACTTTGTTAATACTAGAGGTTGGAACATTCCTCCTAACTTACCCTTAGCAGATCCCAGCTTTAATTCTCCTAAGCCTATTGATTTGCTATTGGGTGTTGAGATATGTTCTCAAATCATGGTATCTGGACAGATATCTGCTCCCAATTTGCCTACTATTCAGAACTCCCAGCTAGGCTGGTACTTCTCCGGCAAGTTGCCTTCGTTCCCTCTTAAGCATCATAACATGCCTTCAATGCAGCGAAGGAAACGTTGTGAGTTGAATAGGCCTTCATCAGATAGACCCTTTAATTACACTGAGTCTTCTGTGAATTACTCAGCCTTCATTACGTCTGATGAGGGTATCAGTAATCAGTTTACTCATTCACCCACGACTTTGAAAACTCTTGTGGTCAATAGAGCCGCTGATATTCAGGAGACTACATCTATTGATTCTTGTTCTCATGTCGCCTCTAAGGAAAATCATGCAGATATTATTTCAAGAGGATCTTCTTCTTCAAATCTTTCTTCCTTGCAGAGACGTTCAAACTGGTTGAAGGCTATGCCTAATGTTACCATAGGTACGCCAGTTTTAATCATGGATGACAATATGCCTCCCTTAAAATGGGTTGTTGGCATCATAACTCAAACTCACCCAGGCCCAGACGGTCTTGTGAGGGTTGTCACGGTCAGGACTTCTACAAGTTATCTGAAACGACCCATCATTAAATTAGCCCCAATTCCCATACATGACTCTCTCGACTAAGGCAGTCGTTCATTTTTTCTTTGTTTAGTTACTTTTATTTCTCAACTTTTAGGATTTATTGGTATTTTTGAAGATCCAACATAACTTCGCATTTCTGTTTGATTATTCCCTAGTGAATAATCGCGGGCAATATGTTCAGTTATGTTGTGATCTTTTTAGCTGTTAATATTTTTATTGCTAAATGTTTAATTTTATTATGATGGATGGTTGGTTTGATTTCTTTCTGCTTTTCGCCCGTTTTCAGGGGGCCTTGCATTCTCTTCATTATTTTTAAGGACAGTTGAATTTCTCTACAATATGTTTTTTATATTGTTAGCTTTCTTCTTTTCTTCTTGTTTCAAACATTCCTTCTTCGTCTTCGCCATTTTTAAATCCTCTTAAAGGATCATTGTCCATATCTGGACTTAACTAGCAGTGGTTTTTTAACGTCATAATTCCTTATTCTTCGCTTCCTGCAAGTTAAGGCTTCTTTATAATTGATATTAATTGCACAGAAGCAATTTTTCACATTTATTCGTCTCAGAAAAGGCTGGATTCGTTTAGTGCTTCCACCAGGCATTTCTACATGAATTGACTATCTTGATTATGACCTGATTTGGACTTCAGGACTATTTTTGAGGTAATATTAGCTACGAAAGGAATCTTATTACCTAGTGAGTGCATTAAAGCTCTAAAATTATTTCATACAGCTAATAATATTAAATTGATTTTATTGCAACGTAGCTGTATCTACTTTAACACGCAATATAAATTCAGTAACATTATTATTGCGTATTATTTGGTGAATTAAAATATCACAAGATTGACTGTGAACCTTAATACGGCATATAATTGGTACATGTGTGTATTTCATTGTTATTCACATAATTTTATTTGGAATATTGACTCCAAAGGTCCTCCGGAATTGTTATTAAATATATTTTTAAATCAGCAAGCTCTTTCATTTACTGGCGGAATCAATCATCCCTGCTTATAAGAAGACTTCAAGACGTCGATGAAATTTCCAACGAGTGTTTGTGATTCAAGAAGATCAAAGTGTCAGTGTTATCTCACCTATGGTTTATTTAGCTTATAACCTTCTTATCGTTCATTCTAAGCGAAATGTATAGCGTGTGTACAATCTTTATCACCCTTAATTAATTTAATTGTTTTTACAGTCCACTGTCTACGCACGTTATACAATATCAAGGAGGTAAATAAAAATAAAAATAAAAAACAAACAAACAAACAAAAACAAAAAACAATGAAAAGTCGCACCCAGCACTACTATCGTCGACGGTGAAACGATCGATATATTATAATATATTGCTTGTCTACCATTGGCTATCTCGATTACATTGGCACAAACAACGAGATGTTTTAAGAAATTTCGTAGTTTTAACAACATTTATTTATTGGCTTAGTTTTACGAGTATTCGCTAAACAGTAATAATATTGTAACTCGAGATCCGGGTTCTCTCAAGACAAATTCATTTATCGATAAAATTTGGACCTTTCGTTATATTACATATGATAACAGGCCCAAACGTTCAACAGAAACAATGTATTATCATACAATGTTTCATCAAGTGTATTATCATGCATAGGCCTATATACAGTATAAAGAACCATAAGATATATATATATATATATAAAGCAAAATTAAAGAACCAGATTACAAAAGTAGGAAGGATCACAAATACAAAATAAGGGGTAGATCTCAGAGAACAAATATTGCCAAATTTTCTTTTTTAAATAGAGGGATTCAGGATTGGAATGATTTACCTGCAGAAATCTTCGAAACGTTTCCTGCTAACACAAAATTTTTTAGAAATATATTGAATAGGGTATATGATAATGTATAATTTTTTTTCTATAATATTCTCAGTATGCAATTTTTATGTTATAGTTTTAAATGGATATATATATATATATATATATATGGATAGCTGTTTCGATATTTAATGTGTAAGTGTATGTATAGTGCGTCATTTTTGTATTTATGTATGGCTGGTATTTATTTAATATGTAATGTATATGTATTTAATGTGATATCTAATGTGTAGTGTCATTTTTGTATATATTTATGGCTGGTATTTATTGCACCACTGCCACCGGGTTGTTGACCCACGTAAGAAAATAAATACAAAATACAAAATGTCTTCTTCTGTGGGATTACCGAATCTGACGGCATTTACTTTTCGATTCTGTTCTCGGTAGCCTCTTCCTCCTCTCCTAAAATTAACTTCTTCAATACACCTTAACATGTAAAATTAATAAGCTGATGTCAACGGTAAAGGATGGCAAGCATCGCCGTGGCTAACGACATAACGTGCGTACAAGCAGACTGCACTTAATCACTGATGTAGCACGGGTAAGCGATTTAGTTCACATTCTTTATGGAACAATGGTCTTCATTCTTTCTTTTGAATCTATGATGCATGGGTTCTTTAACTTTACTTATGTGCGTCAGAAAATTCCATCGGTTTACGAAAGTCATCCATACTTCATTTACTCATCTTCAGGCAGTGTACTAATACTAACAGGAAAATGTGCGGCTAGTATGGCGCGATTTAGAGGAAAATAAGGAAATAATATCTAATGTCTGTAAGCTTTAAATTTTATTTAAAAAAACTCAGATGTGGAGTGATTAGCATTCCAGAATGTTGGATCATAGCAATTATGTAAACAAGGAAGAAAATTGTTCTTTATTATATCATTTCAAGAAATTGTAATATGAAAAAGCATTCGGGAGTCCCAGGTTCAAATCCCGGGGCTGGCCAAATTGAAACCTGTTTTTGTTTTGTTTTTAATGAATTCTTCAATGGCCTATATGGATGTTTACTTGTGCTCAATATTTCATGCTGTATCATATTCATCTGAATATGCTAATATGTTGACATTCTTGACGCCATAAAAATACATCAACAGAAAATAGTTGAGGATCAGTAGTTCCATGGCCTACTGAAATATCTACAGAACCCAATCTCTTGATATGGCCTCGATGCTCAAAGGAGTATAAATACAGCTGAATTTGAAAAAAGTAAAAGACGTTTAAATTCTTGACTCAGAATGCCATTTACAATAGAGAATTATTATGTGACATTTTCAGCCGTATTAAAGTAAAGTAAAATGCCGCTTAAATTCTTGACTCAGAATGCCATTAACAATAGAGAATTATTATGTGACCTTTTCAGCCGTATTAAAGTAAAGTAAAATAAGCCATAGATTCCCAGAGGGTTCCAGGAGGTTGAGGCTCCCAGGTTTTTAGACGATCGGCACACGAAGGTGGTAAGGTTGTCATGCTCCTGATATTCATTTATGTTAAAGGCTGAATCTACCCCAGGGCCATAGTGCCACCAGAAGGATTGGGCCAATTGAAAAACTCCAACGACCTCATCGGGGATCGAACCCGCGACCTTCCCGTTTGTACGCTACGGCGTACCCAGTATTATAATTGTTTTTCTTTTTTTGGAAATAACCACATTATATAAGTTGAATTCTTGAATGTGTTTCAAACTAAATTATCAATGTTAAGTGAGTCTTTTGAAAGTAATAGCGTTAATTTTAATGTAAATCTGAACTGTATTGTATATTTTATCACTTGTAGGCCTATATATTTAAAGCCTTTAGTTTATTTCAGCTATATACTATCCAGATCCTTTGGTTTCTCTTCTAACATAAAATGTTCTAAATCTTTCTCCAAATCTCAGTCTAATAAAGTTGGGATGGAACGAACAGGGATTTTAAGGGTGCACTAAAGACTTTAATGTTCTCAAAGGCTATATAAAATTGTAGCCATAACAATAATCTTCATCTAACGAGCTCTATGGATTATACCATCCTCCTATATCTTCCTAGCACAACATGCTTGTTCTGCTTTGGATTTCTAATGGGGATGTCATATCCAAGCTAATTATTTCTACTTTTTATTCCAGTTCTAAACTTTGATCCGCAATAGTATCACTTGCTGAGGTGCAGACCTAACCCTATGAGTTAATTCTCATCTTTCCTAGTTCTGTGATGCTATTGAAATCGTTTCTTCCTAGGGAGAATATATCTTGAAGATTTTGTGGCCGATGCCACAGTGATGTCTGTGTGTGAGTGTGCATATAAGCTCTTTACATTGTTTCCGCCGGGCCCTACCGACACCCACTTAAACGAGAGTTATTAAACAATTATTTGATTAATAAAAAGCCTTTAGTAATTAATCGGGGAAAAAATCTCTATATATATAAAAGGCTTTGTCCTGACTGACAGGAATCAACGTACAGCCTAAACTATAACAGGTAGAGACTTGGAATTTTGACAGTACCTTCGTTTCATAATGTAGGTGCTCACTAAGAAAGGATTTTGAAAAATTCTGATTTTAAATGCCAAAAATCAAATGTTTTTGAGAATACTTAATCCCTTCATACACAGAATTATCGAATCCGAATCACATTTGACATCAAAATATATTGTTGCCAGTGGGTTTCAGATGGGTTTGGAATTAAATTAAATGGAAGTTTGACAATTACAGTTGGCTTTGTCTATTTTTGTCATACCTTGGAAATTAAACTTTCGCGAACGCTTGAATGTTGAAAGCCCTAATATGGTCAAACATTATTTTATTTGGACGAAACTCACTATACAGGGGTTTTCTGGACCAAGGAACTCTAATCTGAAGTCGCTTTTACCAGGCGATGCTATCTAATCGTGGTATGTAGTCCACGTGATTTAGGTGTTAATAAATATAATGATTTAACTATTATGCTCTTAATTTTTAATTTTTGAAATAATTATCGCGGGCGAAGCCACGGGCACATGCTAGTAAATGTATAAAAAAGAAAAAAACATTTAAAAATTAGAATTCAGAAACGACACTTAGAACGATATAATAAAGAAAAGTTTTCTCCCTTGTTAAGCAACATAATAATTGAACATTGGCTTGTAAAAGATAAATCTGAATGTGACAAATAATCTCTAGGATTAAGTGGATAGTCAAACTGAGTTTGAGACTTATAAATAATAATAATAATAATAAACCAATAAATAAAAATTCGTACAAGGAATTGTTTATAAGACCCCTATATAGTATATAGCCTACATAATATAAGCAGCATGTTAAATAAAATGTAATTGAATTTACAATTAAATTAAATTTCACTACAGTTGATTCCTTCCAACACGTAAGGTAAAAATGTCAGTAATACTATTTTTTATTCGTCAATTCTGGCTAAAATTACAACAATGAAGCCCCTTAAAGTATTTTTAAAAAGTTGATACCCTCTTAAATAAGCTGGAAATATAATGGCCAGAAGACTGCAAGCTTGGAATGTCATAAGAATGGGAAACATAAATGCGTGGGCTGCTTTTGTACCTTGACACGAATTAGATTTTAGACGCGTTTCGGAAATGAATGTTGACTTATGGAAAGCGGAAATGGAAGGTCCGGTACCGAGATGTTGGAGACAACGTTTAATGGCCACGAGACGAAACCACTTCGATTTCCATTCCCAAACCATTCATTATGTTTGTAACCATACTGTACAAGTCTCAGGTCAGCAGTTAATTATTGAAGATATAACTAATATATTATCACAACACAGTATGGTGTACAAAACTATTTTTTCAACAACTAAAGAAACCAAAATTTGGACGAAGCAGGAATTTACTGTCTGGAAATTCGTTTCTCACTAAATCTTATTTTAAAAAAACGTTATTCAGTAATGGAAAACACAAAAAATTAGTGACCAAAAGACGCGAAATAAATAAAAAATAAAAAATGCATTTATGGCCTAAAATATTTTCAAAAATAGGGAATTTTAAATGATCAATAAATTACCTCTTACCACTTATAAGTAGGCCTCAGGAGTAATTTGTTGATTTTAGAGAGAAATTTTTAATGGATGACAGTGCATTATATTTCATTAAAATATAACACTCATTTTGTTACTAATGAAGTAAGTAAATGCTACTTGGATATGTGGATATGTGTCATTTTAAATTAATACATTATAATTTTAATACAAATGCTCGATGAAGACTCTGCGGAGATAATCAAATAAAAATGATTTTCTCTTGTCTAAAAGTAATGATGTGTATTGTATATGGAAATGCTTCTCTCTTAACGGAAGTGAAACAATTTATGCATGTTGATAAAACGCAATATCTTCTGGATTTAGTTCAAAGTCATTAATGTAATCTTTATAGCAAAATATAAAAAATGGCGAAAATGATCTAAAACTACGAAAAGAATGATTTATCTTTTGAAAATGAAGAAAAACGCAAAATAATAACACAAAAATGCGTTTATTTAGTCAATTAATTCATGACACACATTTGTTTAAACTAGAGCTACCTTTCAATCTTCATATAAAAAAGATTCAATATCATCAAATGCCTTTAATTACTTAATATTGAAATTTTCGTATACCTACATAATCCTTACTAATTTAGAAATAAATAAATAAATAAAGTCCTGTAAATATTAATGATATGTAATCAAATATTAACTCCCATTTTCAGTATAATCCATTCATTTTAATATTTTTCTTTGAACATTTTACATTGGACCAGCTACACATGCCCGTCATATTCTCCCTGATTTTGCAAAATGCGCATTATAAGTAAATAATAACGTAAATAACACTTACACATCCAAATCCTACTAAATCAGAAATTAAGCTCTTTCGAACAATACCATACTGCCCAGTCCACCGGCAGAGTGCATAAACCCTAAATAAACCCTAAATAAATATCTAGTTTGAAAAGGCCAATGCTCACTGGTCATAAACTAAAATTTCAGAGACCCACTACAGTTTTAAATATCGGAATGAATACAGGAAAAATGTTGGGCAGTTACATACCAATACATCCCTGGGGAACATGCAAATTAAATGTGGTGTAGTCGCTAAACTGTTGACATCATCATGGTTTATTTAGCAGAAAACACACACATTTCTGTTGATGAAAAATATCTCGACTCACCACTGCTCCCTCTGTAGTAATAAATAATAAGGGTAACGTGTGTAATTCTGTATATGTATGTAATGCATCACAACTATCCCTGGGCTTCCTGTGGCTTCTAAAATGCAGCCAGTGAACCGTCGGATATTCTACTACTGTGTTGTCGTTCGTGTTCAGGATGGACAATTAAACAATTATTTGTGAGTTTTGTCTCGATTAGCATTTACAAATACTGACGGCCTTTGTCCCTGCGTACACGCTATGAATTACCGTATAAGGGATGGTGTTTGTGCTTTATAGCAGATAATTTCGCATGAGAATGTTAAGTGATATTTTCCGTACCAAATAGCTCAGAATCTTTACTATTATATCATGAAAGTAGTCCTCATAATTTTAAAAGTAGGATGGACCAGGAACCGCAATTTCAAGAAATGCAAAATTTTCTTATGAAGACTATTATAATTATAAACTTATAAAAGAGAGAACTGCTTAGCCTATTTATTTACAAAGTAATTTTTACAGCAAGCTTCTCGACATAGAAAGCTTATTTAACCTATTTTATTTCATTGTCATATACACAGGGTTCTTAAAATAACAATATTCGAGTAGTAATGAGTAAAAGGAATTTTTTTGCAACATTATATCTCGGATCACTCGGTCTCAATTTTATGAATAAAAAGTCTTACTTCTTTTTTTCCTATTAGCTTTCTAATTTTCAATTAATGTGATATTTCTCCGCCTTCCCAATTTTTAAGCATATATGCAATTTATTATGTTTTAAAAATTGTAAGATACTGTATACATAAAATTAACAGACAAATCTTGGTAGGCTGTATCTTCTGGTAACTTCTGACATAGCAGCTATAATTATTATTATTCTCACTCAGCAAGTAAATAGAAAAGGCTGAACATTTTTCTTTCGAAGAAAATATTTTTTGGCATATGGTTGGTTTTTATTTGATACATTTAATTAAATAATTACTATATTCGGTTTAGTTTTTCTATTGCAGATGTAGCAAGAGGCCAGATCATATTTTATGCTTGAGTAACTGGATCAAAAGAAATAAAGGATATTCAATATATACGATGAGAGGCTTCTCTTCCTTACTAGAAGCTGTCATTCTTCATTTGATACAGGAGATCTAGCAGCTGAACAGACAACTTCTGGAGGACAGAGAAGCAAATAGGATTATCACAACACCTCAAGCTTTCAATCTCGACCTTCTTTACACACTGCAACCTACTAAGACTTCTATACAATATCAAGGCATTCTTAAGACTGTACGCAAGGACGAATTTCCCTTAACCACATGTGCTACTCTAGGCGTAACCATAACTACAGTAGATCTTATTGTTGCAGATAGTTTCCACCGTCTTGAGTATCTACTGTGCTCTAATTGACAGCTCAAAGGAAGGGACAAATTAAGTGTATCTCTCACAATTTGAGATCATGGGCTGGAGCAGGGTCTCCCTTCTCTTGGAGAGTATCTCTTTTCCGCAAGAAGGGTATGCCAGATAAATTCTACATCATTTCTCCCGCCCCTCTTTCCTTCTGCGGTACATTTTTTATTCCCTGTTAGTCCCTTGTCATCCGAAATGTATCTTCGTATTCCATCTTGTGTCATTTTTATCAAAGCGTGCTTGTCTCCAAGTATAGTCAGTGATGTATCGAACCGAACAGGCGAGGGTTGAAATGATGGAGGGTTTCTTATCGACAGGTTCATCTTTTTTTCTTTAGCATATGACACATCAGCATTGTCTGCTAGGTGGAATACCTACAGACATGGTCACATAAAAATGTGGAATGCATTCCTTGGTATGCAGGTCTCGGACTGAATTATTAATAAAAATGAGGTCATGGGAAGAAGCAAAAACTTGAGTCACTGATAGTAGACCTATTACAAATTTAAAAAATCCACAAGTCATTTTAAAGTTAATGATAGTTACACAGACGCAAGATAAATAATCAGAAAAGGATGAAACCGTTAGCAATATATTTAAACTGTGCAGGAATATAAACAAACTAAGTGGGGTATATGTGTACCCGATCTCATTTTTATACGTCTAAAAAAATAATTTGCTGTATAAAAGTTTCCTATTTCATTACATTGTTTTAAATGATTTACTTAATCCCAGAAAATAAAATAAAATGAAACATTTTAAGGTAACTTACACGCACTGACTGAAAAATATATCTTATGTGCTGTTCCCTAGTTTTTTCAAGTAATTATGTTTAAATCAATTTTGTTAAGGAAAATTACGTCTTAGAATACTTGCAAGCAGTTTGAAGATTAGGGAAAAGAAACCAGATGATACCGTTCAGATACCCGTTTGTTCTCAACCGTCAGCACAGGTTAGGAGGTACAAATTATGTCCGAGAAATTGGTACAGGAAATGAAGGACAAGATACAGCAAGTGTTCATTCACACATTAAAACAATAAAAGTGTGCACCGATTGTGTTGTACAAAGAATGTATTTAAAAGAAGCCTAAAAAAGACAAATGATATTAAAAAGGTACTAAAATGTTGTTCATTAAACAGAAACCTTCCGTAGCAGTCATAACTTATCATTATTTAGCCTTACTTACTTCCTTAGTAAATGGCAATAGACAATTTCTGAGTAAGCTAAAGGAATATTATCTATTTTATGAAATCCGAAGGTTTATTGTCGCGCTTACCTGAGCCCGCCATTCAACCCTATTCTGTGCCAACTCCATCCAACAAATCCATCCTCACAAATACAACTTCCCTTAAATCTATCTGTCCTTCCAACTGCGGCTAGGTCTTCCAAGTGGTCTTTTCCCTTCGGGTCTTCCAGTCAATATTTTTTAGATGTCTTTCTTCCCCCATGCACGCAACATGTCCAGCCCATTTCATCCTCCGTGATTATTTAGCCTTACTGTTTTTAAAATGTATTTACTTTGTTTCTAGAATATAATTATTTTCTTTTCCGGGGATACGTCTTGTACCTTGTATGCTAAAAACAACACACATGGGCCTACTATTATCAAATTAGGTTATTCGATTAATTTGTATAACACATTTCATACGTTGACACGCATGTGTAGCAAATCGATCCTTTGTGCCCACGAATAACACAGTACTATCCATACAGTGAATAAACGTTTTGAGAGAAATAATCCGGAACGGATTAGACACATTTTCTTGGTTCTGAACGGAGTATTTACCAAATAATATTAATGAAATAAACCGTATTATCAAAGAAAACATTTATTATATTGCAGGACTAAAATTTACTTAACCTTGACTTTTGAATATTCTTCTTCTTCAATGGCATCACGGCCCTTTTAGTCTAGCCTTAGCCGCCCTGGTAACAGCCGTCCATTCCCCTCTATCCAGTACTTTCGTTCTCCATCGCTTAACTCCTAGAGTTCTCAGATCCTTCTCGACGTTGTCCATCCATCTTAGCTTTTGTCGTCCCACATTACGCCTTCCTTCTGGTTTTGAGCTGATAGTTAATTTTGGGAGCCTATCATCCTCCATTCTAATGACATGTCCTAGCCATTCCAGTCTTCGTGCTTTGATCTCTGATATGATATAAAAAAATCGGTGGGGTAGGCCAAATCTTTGTGGAAACGTTCCTTGCATATAGATGATGAAACACACTAAATTATACTTTTTCTATGAATACCCTTGCTCAATTTCCAATTAAAATCATCGGGCTCTTAATCTACATTCACAAAAAGTCCTTCGTAAAAAAATGCCATGCATTCTAATTGATGTTGAAGACATTTACTTTTCTAGAGGCTGGTATACCTATTTTCGATGCGAATCAGGAAATGTGAAACATTTTATTAAAACCTATAATAAGTTATAAACAATTTTTAAAAAAATGTGTGAGGGTCATATACCTGAAACGTGTGGAAGGGAGTAGACAGATAATATGAGAACGTGAGGAAACTTCATGATGAAGACAGTGAAAAAATGGACGGAGAGCTGAGCAATGAGGCGGAGTGATACATGCATGAAGATTGCAACAGGCTGCCTTGGGACGCATTTCATCAGCGCCATGCATTAATTTGTCACAACCCTTCATCCTGTAAGCAGGCTTATTCCTCATCAGGTAAAGGACTTGGGAAGTTTTGTATCGAGGTTGTAGTAAATTAACAAAAAAGTTGACTGTGGGTGAATTTTAAACTTCCCATATTTTCTTAACTAGAATTCCCCCCCCCCCCCAATAACAGTGGCAATCATACTACACTACTTGAACCCTTGGTGTACGTGCAGAAATTTCAAAGGATGTTCGGTAAAATTATACAAAAAGAAATGAACAGGTTTTTTTTTAGAACGATATTATCGATCCATCTCGTTTGTCAGTGATAACGAATTATTTTAACACATTACTAAAATTATTTATATATATTGGCCTAGAGTTGCTAGTTAAAAATAATAAAACATAATATTTTTTAGACAGTCGAAGGTGCAATAAGCGCTTTTAACGGTAGATTATATTAATTCAAAGGATAAAATTAACAGTCCAAGATTTTTTTCTGAATTTCTGTGTAATTATAGTATTATAACAACAAATTTTACTTTTAATTTGTTTTACACTAAATTTCCTGTACAAAAATGGAGTACTGAATATTGTGTCATTAATCTTGTGAATAAATAATCTGAGATTGTTCGAAAACAGGGTGCTTAGGAAAATATGTGGGCCTAAGAGAGATGAAAATGGGGACTGGATAAAACTGCATAACGACGAGCTTCATGACATGTACTCTTCACCAGATATAGTAAGGGTAATTAAATCACGGAGGATGAAATGGGCTGGACATGTTGCGCGTATGGGGGACGAAAGAAATATTGTATCTCAAAAGTATTTACTAGGAGACCCGTAGGGAAAAGACTACCTGGAAGACCTAGACGTAGGTGGGAGGACAATGTTAGGATAGATTTAGGGGAAGTAGGATTTGCGAGGGATGATTGGATTAGCACAGAGTAGGATTGAACAGCGGGCTCAGGTAAACGCTGCAATGAACCTTCGGGTTCCAAAATAGATATTCAATTCAATTCAATTTATTATCGCCTTTGAGTATAAAATACAATAGGCTATGTCATTAAAAGTGTATATAATTCATTATACAATGCTAAAATACTTACATACTACACACAATTCAATGGTTACACATTAATATCAGCATAATTAAAATCAATACATTCGTCAAGACTATAAAATGGATTATTTTTCAGCCTGGCCTGGATTTTGAACTTGAACTGTCTAAAATTAAGTAATTTTGCATTGTCAGGAAGTTTGTTAAAAACGGATATAGCTATAAATACATGTGTGGATTTAGTTTTAGATAATCTAGTAAAAGGTATATGAATGTGGTTGTTATGTCTTGTGTCACATGTATGAATGCCATTCCTTGGATAAAAAATCATTAAGATTCGTTTTTAAAAACAATAAAGTTTTAAGTATATATAAATTATTCACTGTCATGATTAATTCTTGTATAAAAAGTGGTCTGCATGGTAAATCAGGGGCTGATTTAGTTATTAATCTGACAGCTTTATTCTGTAGTAACAGTATATTTTTCAAGCCTGGTCCATTTCCATACAACAATATGCCATATCTAAAAACACTTTCAAAAAAAGAGAAAATGCTTGTCTAATGTACGGTTTAGGTACTTTAACAGTAAGACTTCTTAAAAGATAGAGCACTCTAGATAGTCTTTTACATGTTGATATGAGTATGCCATGTCAATTTCGGATCTAGATAAATTCCCAGCAGTTTTACAGACACGTCTTCTTGGCTCACTGATACAGATTTCAGGCTGAATGTTACAGTTTGTGTCTTATCATGATTTATTGAAAACCCATTGACAATAAACCACGTGCCAATTTCCTCAGATAGAATTCTTGAAAGAACTTGCAACTCTGTTAATACATTGTGAGTAATTAAAAAAGTAGAATCATCAGCATAGAGTACTAATTCAGCAGAGACATTGTCAGGCAGATCATTGACCATGATTAAAAATAAAAAAGGCCCTAGAATGGAACCCTGAGGTACACCAAAATTTATTTCAGCCTTGCTCGATCTGTTTTCATGCTCCTTTAGCTTGCTGAGGAATTGTCTAATAAAAATTAGACAATTGGTTACACGCAATCTAAGTTTCGCAAAGGGAGCAGATGAGGACACCGCTGTTAATTGTTTCGATATACATGCATTTATGAATCACAGATTATTGTCTCGGTTGGACATTACATGAGAATATTATAGGAGAAAAATTCCTCTGACACTGGGAATTCCACACGGATAGCCGAAAGTCCTGGATTCAAATCCGAATGTCAGAGGAATTCTTCTCCTACAATATTCTCATGTAATGTCCAACAAAGACAATAATCTGTGGTTCATGGATGCATATATATCCATCTTGAATGTTAACTGTACAATAACAGTGGAAGCCCGGTCACAAAAGCCACTAATTAGTGTGCCTCACAGTACTCCATATGACATAACTTCTCTGTCAGTGAGGTGGACCATTAAGGGCAATAAGTAAATGAGAGAGAGGTTCCATCTGGCGCTCTGAAGTGAACTCTGGCTTAGCTTAGTTGGTAGAGCAGTGGCACGGGTAGCCAAAGGTCCTAGGTTCAAATCCCAGGTCGCTTTGTTCGGAATGAGTGTGTGTGTGAATGGTGTGTCTCGTCCTATGTGTTTGTGTTGTCTCGGAGGTGGCCCGGCATTGGGCTGATCCCCATCCGGGGAGACTCTCCATGTCCTTGTCTGGTCAAAAAAGTATGTCTGTGTTGTGATCCATAGTTCATTCCATTCCACAGGTCGTGGCCCGGTAAGGCCCGGGTAAAATAAAGGTCCCTACAAGGGTGAGGTAAAACTATGAAAGAGAGAAAAAATCTCATATTAACGGTTTGATTTGCTTTTACTTGTATACACTGACACAACATGCTTAAGCTTTGGTTATATAGTCTAACTGCCAATTGTAGTTAATAAATATTCATTCAAGAAAACTTACAATATCTTTGTATCAAAGCACAAAAAGCAAAACCCTGAGAACGTAAACAATACACTAGTACAGTATGTAGAGAATAAGTTAGAGCGACATCACCACCACACAAAGGATGCTGCAGTACTCTGAGTAAATAAAGCATTATGCTGCTTTCTCCGGTCCATCAGGAGAGCAGAATGTTTGCCTGGGCTTAGTAGTCAAGTATATCGTTTTAACGCAGTGAGTATGCAAATCAAAACGCGCCAGGCAAAGTGGCAGAAGCTTGCTCTGGCGTGGTGATCCGACCCTTTCATTACCATCACAACGGAGCAACTAGCTGCTGGACTTTACAATGACAAGCAGCTTGTATCAACATACACACACACACACACACTGCCTGCATTCAACATGCAATTCGAGGCTGTCCAACCATACTCTGCCACCTACACCATTATACTTCCTGAATGAACCGTCCTCTAGTGTAGCATCATGCACACCAAGGTATTCGGATGTTTTATCGTCGAGATCTTTTAATTTACCAATAAGCTTTTATTGACCTTCTCCAATTTGTAATATGTTATGTTTCCAAATAGTGTGGTAACTTAAAGTCCAAAATATAGACTCCTATACAGGGTGATTCACAAATGTTGCACGTACCTAGTCAGGAAGTGTTTGCTGATATAATTTAAAAAAAAAATGTTACAATGTATTATGTATCTTGAAGGGTAAAAAATAATTATTTATTTTTATGATATTATATTTTATCTTGATAATTTTATTTTTGTTTTTCTTAATCTTGCTTTTATTTTGATGGATTGTGTATGTTTTTAATAATTTTGTTTTGTTTTTAATTTTTTATTTCATTATTTGTTTTTATTTTTTATAAAAGTGAGAAAGTTGTGCAACAGAATGTATGTTGTAGGTGAAACCACAACTTCAAAAATATGTAAATATGACCCTTATTTTCTAGGAACTCTTCAATTAGGAACTTCTATTTTTTTTTTAAATAATTAGGCCTACGTGAAATTTTTTAATGACCTTTTTTGTGCAACAACAACTGTACCTCTATTTTATCCAACATTTATAATAATATTTTCTAGGAACTGTTCAATTAGGAGCTTCTATACTTTTAAAAGATAATTACTCGTACATGAACTTTTCATGGGCCTTCTGTTTTGTGTATCAATAACTGCTGCTGCAGTTTAACCAATCTTTAAAAATTTACAATTTTTTAAAAACTGAAGTATTTAGAATGTGTTCCTCTTGCAGTGGATATATTTTAACAATTCAGTTACAGCTGTTTAATCTTAATTTGCTTGGTACATATCTCACAACAAAATTATGAAAACTAAAATTTCAAAAAGTTAATAACGTATCACAATTTTCTTTTCTTCGATGGATAAGCCTCAAATATTATGCAAATAAAATGTAAGACTAAGGGAGATGTAGGAATACAATTTGCACGTAATTATATATTTTTAATGGTAGAAGGTGTATGTGGATCTTAATTTCAACGGTTTACGATTATTTATTTCAATTACTGGGGAAATTTATTTAAGACAAAGAATAAAACTTATTAGGTAGTTGGAATCCCTTACTGTTTCGTGACACTGTATTCTTCGGCAGTTTTAAAGTATGAATCAACTATGTGTCATGTATCCCTTCCTGAAGCTACACAACAAAATCATTAAGTCAGGTAAAACTTATGCGAAATTCTTGCATATTTGCGTATTTGATTGTTACTTCATTATTTCCAAAATACATAACCAATCTGGATACAGACATTTACACATATAGGCTCTACCATTGGCAGATGTGCTACTTATCTCGACTAATCAAGTAGTTTTGTGACGATGCAAAGTAGCTTCATACTTGTTTTTAATGCTGAATTTACAATTTTATGCGCAATTATCATATCTAATGCCACGAGTGCTTTTCAACTAATCAATACATTATTTTAAGAGCAAAATAGTCATAAACAATTATTGTGTTCTTATAATTTAAGTAAAATAGTCATAAACAATTGTGTTCTTATAATTTAGGTAATGATGAATCTTCTTACAGTTAGAACTGTATATTCAGCTTTATAAAATATCTTCAAAATATGTTATCTCCCAGCATACAAAACGAATAGTGAATTATTTACTATATTCCTAGTCAATTCAGATTTGTAGATTTTCATGGGGGACTTCCCCTTACACCGAGGATTAGTTTTGCATGAGAATTCTCCTGACGTATCACAGATAACAATGAATAAACAGCACACAGTCTGTCATAATAAATCTTTCTGATAATAGTCAAACCAAGGACGTGTTGTTGAACAACTGATTTGGTATCACCACACGGGAAAGGAAGGAAAGATTAGACAGAGAATAGACAGTGTGTGTTTGACATCATTTGGGAATATAAAGTTTTTCAAACTGAGCCTAACCTACACAAATCTGTTTTATCTTACATAAGATCAGAATGATTTTCGATACCTGCAGGAATATTTACGTCGAAATTAACACAGAAGAAACTAAGTAGCCTATACGGTCATGAAACGTCAAAATAATGCACTACAAAATATTAGAGTAGCAGATAGGGCATTCGAACAAGTGGAGAAATTCAAATATCTAGGAGCAATAATAATTATTACTGATACAAATAATATTAAGGAAGAAGTTAAGTGTCTACGAAAATCAGAAAATGCTTGTTTTTATGCAATTTAGAAACTTCTATCTTCTCCTCATCTGTCCAAAAACCTAAAAATAAAAATTTATAATAGAATTATCCTGCCGGTTATATGGATGTAAAATATCTTCGGGAAGAACATAATCTGGGAGTATCGAAAACAGGGTGCTTATTAAAATATTCGGACCTTTAAGAGATGAAAAAGGGGACTGGAGAAAACTGCATAATGATGAACTTAATAACCTGTACTCTTCACCAAATATAGTAAGAGTAATCGAAGTACGGAGGGTGAAATAGGCTGGATATTTTGTGCGCCTGGAGGAAGAAAAACAGTTCTCAAGAATATTCGTGAGATTATTCACTAATTAGTGTGCCTCACAGTACAGCATATGATATTACTTGTGTTTCAATGAGGTAGACCATTAAGGGCAATTAGTCATAGGAGAGAGATGCCATCTGGCGCTGCGAACTGAGCTCCAGTTAGCTCAGTTGATAGAGCTGCGTCACGGATAGCCGGAGGTTCTGGGTTTGAGGCCCAGAGTCGGAGGGATTTTTTGTCCTATAATATTCTCATGAAATGTCCTACATAGACAATAATCTATGGCTTATGAATGCATATATCCATAAGGAATATTGACTGGGAGACCCGAAGGAAAAAGGCCTCTTGAATGACAATTTTTTTTCCAACAAACGCAAGTAAAAATAATGAGTCGTAACATTTCTGAGAGATTAAGAACGACAAGTAGAGATGGACAGAAAGAGGTAGGAAATGATAGAATAAGCTTTATTAAAAATTTACGCGACCAGCAAAAAAAAATTAAGAATGTTTCAGTAGCGTTATCTGAAGAACTCTACATTCAATGTCCAATCAACGTTGAAACCCAGATAATTTCCAAAACAAATGAATAAATCATCGTAAGAACCACTCATTAAAAGAATAAACTGATAAATTTATACAATAACATTCATTAATTGATGCTAATTAGTAATTTTTTGTATGAAAATTTTCATTATACTAACTATTTTGTAATAACTAAGAATGTATTTGTTTAGTCTTTCATCTTTTTTCTTCATTTCTTTATTTTAGTCATTTCTGTTACGTATTATTCAAGTACTTAATGTTTGAATTTTTTTCTTTGTGTTTAATGTACGTTTCTTTTATTCAGGTATATCATTTCTTTATTTAATTTATTATTATTATTATTATTATTATTATGTATTTTATGTTTTTACCCTGGCTGAGTGGTAGAGAAGGCCTTATGGCCTTAACTCCGCCAGGTTAAATAAATAAATTAATTAATTAATTAATTAAAAAATAAAATAAATTTCCAGCACTTCAGTTCGTGCCTTAACTTGATACAGGTAGTAAGTGAGATAAAGATAGAGAGAGAGATACCGACCTGTGTGGTTGAATAATAGAAGAGGTACATGGTACGCGTATTTTACGGGGCATCATGTTTTAAAGAAGCGTGATACTTTCTTTATATTTAATACCTCTCACGAAGCACGTTACCAATTTAGTTTATGTGGGCACATTCCTACAATTTGTTTCCTTTCGTCAAATGAAGTCAATAAATCTATCTGTGGGAGGAGGGAAGGCAGACTGTTATAAAATATATTCCCGTCCTCCAACTCCTGCTGTTGAATTAACAGAATGATCTGAAAGTAAAAGTAGGATGCGTTTCTAAAATATTATAAGCTCCATCCCAATTGCGCGGTTTTTTTTTATTTATAGGATATAAATAAGATTTTTTTGTGAATGTTAAATGGTTAAATAAAATCATAGTATAAACGCCCTGATATTTTGCAACTTTACTTATTTCAGTTTGTTTTCTATTAAATCTCAATAAAAGAGATCAGAAAAGCTTTCTTCTGAGGCCAAAAATAAAGCAAAACTTTTTTTTCCACATGACAATAAGGAAATTGCACTGCAATCTCCAGAAACTTGATTAATTCGATTATCTTACAAAAAAAAAAAATGTATTTTCATTGTCAGAGAGTGTTTTATAATCATTTTGGTTGTATTTTTGTGCACTATAGTTGAGTATTAATGTAGGCCTAAATAAAAAGCGACCGCCGGCGTGGTATTGTGGTTAGCGTCGGTCCGGGTTCGATCCCCGGTACCTCCTCGGATTTTTGTGAGGTAGAGAGGTCTGGTAGGGATGTACTCAGCCTCGTGATTCAAATTGAGGAGTATCGGCATGCTGACCACATGCCCCAAATCATGTGGTAGATGACGCAGCGGTCTTGGTAGGCCCAATCCCTCCAGGGATGTAGCGCCACGGAGTTTAGTTTTTTAATAAAAGTAAACTTTTTGAACGTCGAATGCAGCAGTCTATAAAATAAGTTATTTCGTGAAATATCCACTGAAATTAACATCAAAATCAACCGTTTTATTCCATTTAAAAAATCAGGATCCTGTTTATTAGTAACATTTTGTCCTCAACCCTTATACAGCTTTTATAAAAGTTATACGTGCACTAATAGTAAGACTATTGATCTTTACGATATTATACTTCTCATATAAACGAATACTTCTATGGAGCATAAACTTTATAAAAGTATGACGATGTGAATGGACACTGAGAGTAGAAAAAGGGTATTGAGCCCATAATGGCTTTTATTCGAGACAGGAGTATCTTTATGAAATGAGAACAGCGAGTTTGATAATTTTCATACGAGCGTCTAAATTGCCATTATAGGCAAGTTGCATACGACTATTTTTGTCAAACCAATTAAATGTTATGAGTTTTTGAATACTTTTGATTGATACAACAAAGACACTATCTTGGCGATCAGCTGTTTAGAGAGTTCAAATCTTTTTCGAAAGCTAGCAGGCGATAAGACATGCAGGGGGTTGGATTTTGCTTGAAAATTTTAATCTCAACGCAACGTACATACACGAAATGAATTAATTTAATATAATAGACCTGTTAAAATTAACATGAATGGAATTTATTTTATTTTAAATAGAGGTTGAATTGTTGCTTTCAAGGCTTGAAGATTTTTTCCTGTGGGATATTAACGGATAGTTGGAATAACAACAACAGTACTATGATTGAATTAATGCTAAAGATACTGTTGCGTCAGATGTAATTAGCATATTGTATTAGGGTCGAACAAAAATATTATTTACTTTACTAGCAGACCTTTCTACTATTACAACTACTATTATAACAGATAATGGCACAATGAGAGTTACAGAATTGATATAAGACACGCTTCCCGAATTTATGTCCACTAGCAGGTGCCCGCGGCTTTGCCCGCATTTATTAGTTAAATCGCTAGATTTTTAAAAATCATTTATCTAACTTCAAAATAATTAAAACTTTGTATTTATTAATACTTGCCAAAAATTCGACTTTGAGGTGCATTTCACGAATAAAGTGTGCCGCCAGGAGAAAAAAAGACATCAGATTCGTGTCTCCTCCCCCACATGGTGAGTTTTCGTCCAAATCGATTGTTTTCCAATATAGGCCTACACTCATGATCTCTCTTCCATAAGTAAAATCAGATCTCTGCGCACCTTAATGTAAAAAAGAAATGAATCAAGCAGAGTGGGCTAACAAAAACGTGACCGACAATTTATTGTATGCTTTATGTTAAAAAAAAATATTTCTGCTATGTTCTTTCTTTCTTGGTTGCTATGGCAGTAGAGCAAGACCACCTTCAATTAATTTCACAATTGAATAGGGTCTACACGGAAACACCAGCTCAAACATATTAGATAAAAAAGGTTCCACTGAAGAACGAGGTCTATAATACTGTTGCAGCATCTTTGGCTCTAGGCATGGCGAGTACGGTGAGATACTATAATCTATCTACTGTGTGTAGTAACAATGGGAAACTGAACGAGTTGTTTGGACGCATCTGTCGTAGGCCTGTTACAAAAAGTAATATCAGGGATGTAAATAGCCTGCAAATAGCTTGTATTGGGGTGGGTGGATAACATCGAGGGTTGGCCGGGAGGATTATTCTAGCATTGTTTCCAGGCTTGTGAATGTGGAAGTCCAAGTGACACTCTCTTCAACACTGAGGGTAACTGCCTGTCTATAGATCCTACGCAAATAGTGGACAGTTCATACTGGAATATACTGGGTTCGTATGTTTATACTGGGGCGTTTGTTAAGCAGTGTCAGTGACGATGGCTTTTATTATTAGGTCCTCTTTCCGTTTTCAAACAAAATGTTAAAACTAATTATTTCGTAGTTAATTTTTTCTTTGTGCGTAGTTTGCATAGAATAGCCTATTAAATTAATCACTCTTATTACAGATCTGGGATTTCTACATTCATCACAGATTTATAGAAGTATTTTCTTTGAATGCTCCATAGCGGAAGTTCGGTACATTCACTAGTCAGATACGAAAGGACCTAGAGTTTGCAATGGAATCCAAACCAAGTGGAGTTCTAGAATGTCATGGGGGAAAGAGGAATTTTGTATCTTCAAGAATTTGAACCCCTGGGCCCTGGGCCCCTGGAATATTATTTAGACTACTCCTATGATTTTAATTACAGAGAAACAAATTAAAGGATTGTAAAAGGAACTTATGGTTAGTAATGTAAAATTTCATGTAGTTGCATAATAGTATACGACTATTTTTGTTAGACCATAATTAAATTTATACGTTTGGAGTTTTTAGAATACCTTGTAATCGATAAAACAAATTAATCTCTCTAACTCGATTACCACTGAGCTGTTAGTTGTTCTAGTCTTTTGCCATAGATGGCAGGCGACAAAGAAACTTTTTAACCTCAAAGCAACGCACATTAAACCACATGAAATGAACTTAATGTGTTATAATATTAAAATTTACATTAATTGATTGTATTTTGAAAACAGGCAGTTTACCTTCTCAAGTAAGTATTTTCCCAGTCTTATAGCGACAGCCTATTGCATTCTAGTAACTGCAGTTTGCACATGTCACTAATCATTGCAACCACGATGCACCATACCAGATTGACTGTACCTTGCCACACTATTTCCGTGTGATCAAGGATATTCGCAGGTGCCAGAGTTTGCTGTCAGTTTCTCGCACATAAGTTACCAGATATGCGCTATATCTGTTCATCAGCACTGCAAAATTCCACGCATAATCCACTCGTAGGACTCGGATTTTTAGGTTTTCATAAACCCTATTTTATTTTAACCCTATTTTAGTTTCTTAAACATATTAAAATAGTTTTATTTTAGATTTTTACCATTTTCAGACAAGTTTATTTAAAGTTTCACCTTAATAAGTACAATAAGCACAGAAACGAATATACTAATTTTGTTTTTACCTAAAGTTTCCATTGTTCTTACTATAGTAATACCTTTTCAGCTTATAGAACACAATTCATATTAGGTTTACCCCTGACAGTTCCAACTCTACCACTTAAACAAAATAAGAACTTTTTCAATTAGCCTAATCAGTCAAATTTTAGAATACTTTATTTTCGGCGTCTTCCTGGAGCAAACACTGTGAATAAACTGCAAGCGTAAGCTTCTTAACAATGCCTTTAATTTGCTTCCAAAGAAACCGGGGATTTCGGTTCCCTAAGGATTTCCTTTACCAAGATAATGGAGTTACAAAATTATAAAATGCATTTCTAAATATTCGCATATGACTCTTATAAAAACGTACTGGCAGATGAAAAATGTAGGCACGTATTTAAAAAGCAAATTATATTAGAACGATTAATAATTTGATTAATTACATATTATTACTAGTTTGTTAAGTATTTTTCATATTTCTATTAAAAACAGTTTTAGTCATTTTAGTTTTTATCGTCCACTTCATCCATTTTACGGTAACGGTCATTGTTCGCTACAAAAAATGCATTTTATTTCTTGTTAGGAATCGCAACCTGATAAATTTTAGTAACCGAGGTCAAATAGTGGAATAACTTAATACATAAAATATTCAATAATGAGAAATTTTGGATTGGTAACTCTCAACAGTTCAACTAACAGAAACACTTGAGTTACAAATATTTAGGCATACCAAATTAGTAGTAAACACGTCTCGGTGGAGTGCAATAAACGTAAAGTACTTTGTGTCATTGCTGACTTCATTCTTATTAACTACTTTCATATTTTTACCCTTGCAGATAAAATGTACAACGAATGTTGAAACCTACTATGATACCTTAGGTATTTCGTCAGACAATACACACTTTGAAAAACAAATACCAAATTAAGATAGGCCTATGCAATAAATTGGCAGTTAATGGATGAAAATTCCTGGCTTTCATGTGAGCTCTCATTTCAGAGTCATTATTAAATCCTTTTACAATTGAAAATGTTGAAAAAAAAATTAAATTGCTTCTGAAAGAATTGATGGCTTTCTACAAATTGTAATTATTTTCATCAGCCTACAATATTAATGTTCATAGGCTACAATGACCATTGCTTTAAAATATCCAATCTCGTTTATATTGAAATATACTGAACGCAGGAAAATCTAATTATGATGGTAAAATTAAACTCTTGATTCTGGTATTGGAAAGAGTTATTTACAATATTCTTCTGATATAACAAGAAAGAAGAGAGAGAAAAAATTGGCTCAGTCCTCCTCTCTTAATTCAATATTGTGAAGTTGATTGCTTTTCTGGACGGACTTATCGATTCAATTGTGCTGGTAAAAGCCGCGGTTAATGGAAGAAAGCGTACATTGTGTTGGTTAATAATGTACCGTGCGTCATACCCGACTCTCCATTGTCAGACCACAGTGGAGCTTTGCTCGGTTTCTGAGGTCACCAGTTCCTATCTCCTTCACCACATACGTTTGCGTTGCGTGATCAAGGTTTCATTTGTCCACTGCGGTGTAATGAATAGAATGCTTGCGTTTGAGTCTTCCTCATTGTTTCGAGACTGTACAAACTTCTTATGAAAGAAATGCTACGAGGGGATTTGCCGCAGAACATCATAGGGTATAATCAATTTCATAGGAATTATTAATGTAATTAATAGGGCAAGGCATTTAATTACCATAAAATAGTGAAAAAATGCAAAATAAAAAATGCATTTATGACCTAAAAATAGTGAAACAATGACCCGAAATCTTAAAATAATGACCAATAAATTTACCATTATTACTTATAATTAGTTTTTTTCTTAAGTAATGAATTGCTAAACACAGTTTATGATGATATGAATATATGAATTTACAATAGGCTATAAAACGCACTTATTTTGTTACTAAAGAAGTAAATAAATTTATACTACTTGGACCCTTAGCGAAAAATAAATTCTTTCTGAACTGGCATGCCCATCAAATTGCCCCTAGCAAATATGTGCCATTTAAAAAGAAAGAAAAAATACATATATTGCTATAATGCCGAAAATTACCTAAAATGCCAAAAATGACATAAAATGCTGAAAATGACCTAAAAATTGCCAAAAAATGACCTATCTCTCTAAAATGACGAAATATGCAAAATAATGCAAAAACAAATTGCCCTTATTTAATTAATTATTTAATGATATACATTTATATACATTGGAGCTATCTTTTAAGATCCCCGGTACCTCCTCGGATTTTTCTTCTGAGGTAGGGAGGTCTGGTAGGGGTGCACTCAGCCTCGTGTTTCAAAATTGAGGAGCTACTTGATAGAGAAGTAGCGGCTCCGGTCATGAAAACCACCATTAACGGCCTTGGGTGTCGGCATGCTGACCACATGCTCCCCAATCCTGCCATCTGCCTGTGGTAGATGACGCAGCGGTCGGGTGGTAGGCCAAGCCCCTCCAGGGGTGTAGCGCCACGGAGTTTAGTTTAGTTTTAGTTTAGTATAACTGCAGATTAAATCGAGTAGAAGGTGATGTAAAATCTATTTTGCGTTTGTTATTAGGTCCATAGGTAATGAGATAAATAGGTTAATAGTCTCCACAGAATTGCTACAGCGCACAGCTAGATCGCTCTTTCAGTGGTAACAACCTCTCTGTCACTATTATGAAAAAAAAACCATATGTGACAAATACACTTGCCTTATACTTGCCTTGTTTCGAGGAGTGTAAAACGGTCCACGCAATAACCTTTATACAGAGTGTAACAAAAAAAAGTAGGCCAAACCTTCGGGGAAACATTCCTTTCATATAGAGGGTGGAATTTTGTTATATGAACTAAGGTTCAAAAATGCCTTATTTCATGGTTAAAGCCAATCGTTTACAATTCTGGGTCGGCATTACTGGTGACTGCTTGGTGGTACAGTATGCACGCCCACATCGTCTCAATGGACGAAGATACAGAGCTATCTTAAAAACCAATTACCTGTCCTGTTGGGACATGTGACATGTACATCAGGAAATCCATGCGAGGGCGGGTTGACGGCCATGCTAACAGAGGACATTTTGAATATTTTATTTATTCTTTTTTACCCCAGTTGTATTTTGAGTACGGTACCATTTCATACGATTTTCTGTTTTCCACAGTTTTGTTTTCGAGTATTCAGCTAGAAAGTGCAGGTGTAGAGAAAGGGCCCCTCTAACAAGAGAATAAAGCATTTTTGAGCCCATGTTTATGTAATATAATTCCACCCTCTGTATACAAGGAATGTTTCCCTAAAGTTTTGGCCTACCTTTGTGTCACACGCTGTATTTAAAATTCACAAAACTGCCAACTTTACTGAAAATTTTCAAAGGTAGAACTATTGTTTATTTTTTCTTCTTCTGGTGTGGAGAAAAAGGTAATACTTATCACAGTCAAAATCAATCAAGATTAAAGAGTAGGAACTAATTTTTGGTATTTGAATTTTTTGAAGGAATAATGATAGCGGTGATAATTTCAAATAGCATAATAATAATAATATAATAATAATAATAATAATAGTTACATCAATATTGGCTCGATGAAAGAATTTATTTAAGTTATTTTAATAATCCGATATAGTTGAGCATGTAAATTCAAAAAGCAGTTAAATAAAAAAATGTACGAAATCGTAGACAAATGCGGTTCCTATTGTGTTTGCAATTTGAACAGTAACACTAGCAAGACCATTATATCACTTCTTTGAGGAGTAGTTTAATTGGAATCGGCTTAGAGCGAATGTTTGGACATTCAACAGCACCTATACTGGTATAAGAATTGTTAATGGTAAAGCTAGCACATTTGGGAAACATTATAATAGTATTACAGACTGCTGTTAAATCTATTTGTCGAACTGTGTGCCTGTATGTGTTGCGTTACAGAACTATTATCACAAGTCCATTTGTTTTCACTGGCAGACTTAGAACGAGTTAAGTGCTCCACAGCGTCAATCTCTGTAATCCGGCTTTTGTGGATGCTTCTGGGTTCAGGTACACAGAGCGTTAGTGTGGAAAGAAAGGTAAGCTCTTGTTTTATATGAGACCCCACGTGTCCGTCAAAGCAAATTTTTGGGATAGAGGTTTATCTGTCATCACTAATCAGCTTCACTGCCGTACATGGTTCATATTATTATTAGTATTAGTATTGTCATTTGTCACTTCACCTTTGGAATGTGCTGACTAGATTATATACATTGATCAATGAGGCTTCTAGAGATGACTTGACATAAATACGTCTGTTATGAAATGAACTCTGTAAATCCTATTTACAAAATGTTTTACAATTTTTTTTTATTTATTATTATAATTGTATATCATTTTGTAATCTTATTTTTTACCTCTCTATAATATTATGCCATTACAACATGCCTACAACTTATAATTTTTAAAAACTGTTTGTAGCATCTCTAAATAAATAAATTAAATTAAGTGAAATTATCATTATTATTAATATTATTACTATTAATATTATATCATCAATATCATTATCATCTACATTATTATTATTGTCATCACCTCATCATTATTATCGTCATCATTGTGATCATCATAATCTTCATTATTATTACTATTGTAAAATCCAACAATTATCAAAATGCAGTAAATAACCGTAGCGTTATCCCTCCTCTCCCTGCAACAATTTTTATTTCTGCTGAACTGGTTTCATGATCTGAAATATTCTTATGCAAACCTTCGAATTTTTAAAGTTACATAATTATTTAATAAATTTGTCGCCAGATAGCAATGCGACTCACTTAATTTGGATCATAGATATAGTAACTTAGGCATTAGAAAATTTTGTCAATTTATTTAATTTATTTGTGGCTGTCTAAAAGCAATGTAGCAAAAACTAAAACTTGATAGCCTATCTACGGTGGTCTCCAACGTCTGAGTGGAGATGACGCACTTGGAAGAAGAAATCATTAATACTATCCATTTATTTCATTGAGAGTACATTTAAAAATTTATTTATTAGATACAAACAATCAAGAAATTTATTTTATCTTATTCAATAAAATTTGAACTGTAGGCCTAATATTAACTTGAATATGCAGATATGAATTCTTCAATCTAGGAAGCAAAAGATTTTCAAGTGATTAAATGTTCTTATCTATTCCTCCTCACAATAAAATATTTTAATCTTCATCCTTCACTGTCGGGACAGCTCGTTTGTGGAATTCCTTACCTAAGAATATAAAAGCCTGCCGAACACTCAGAACGTTCAAGATTAAGTTAGTTGACTACTTGACTACCGACCATTAACATTTATATTATATACTACTTTCATGTTAAAATTGTAGCTTTTGTATAAAGTTTCATTTATTTTAATTTATTTTTCTTCTTTTTCTACCTATTATTATTATTATTATTATTATTATTATTATTATTATTTTCTCTCTAATTTGTTCTACATACAATGTTGGATTTTCATTATTAGGCTATAGTTTAATATAGTTTTAATTATAGTCTTCACTAACATAATTTACATTTATATAATATAATCATGTTTCTCTTTTTTTATTATTCGCAATTAGATTATTTGGTAAAGTTTGAATCTATCCACCTCTGGTTAGTGGAAGATAAAGCCCTAAGGCCATAAAAACACCAGAGGGAAATATAAATAAATAAATAAATGTTTTATAAATTTTACGTTTTTATTGTGGTTCTAGAAGTTATAATGAAAATGTATAGTTTAAAAACATTTAAAATACAGGGACAAAAAATTGTTTATTTCTATGAAAATTCTATTCATTTCAAAATTGCACATCTCCCGAAAAGATTTGATTACTTTGTCCTTCAGGAAAGGAATCTCAAATCGGTAATATATGACTGAAAGACCCTTTATCATAGGCTATGCCAGAGTGCAGTTTTAATAGTTCACTATTAAAATTTATGTAGGTTTTGTGTCTCCTGTAAATTTTTACTTTTTTAGGATAGCCTAACTGTCCTTTTCCAAATTATCGGTTTAATTTAACTGTCTAGAAATCTCTTAAGACATAATTTACTTCAAACAGTCCTATATTATTATGTAAGTAGGCCTATAAATAGGGTTTATTTTAACACGAGCTTCTTCGTTTTGAACTCTATATTATTTTCGAGAAGTTAATATATACAGAAAATGTTTCTGTTAACTATTTTTATAATTTATATATACATTTTAAGAATTATATGTGGCCTAATTGTAAGAACCGTAGGCTAAAGTTTATAACTGAAGAATTACATAATGATTTTACAACGTTTACGAACGACATCCTTTGCCAAGTTTCATTATCGTTCGCAAACTAATCAATTCATTCTTTGATTTTGTTTACTAGGGGAAATCAAATGACTTGTTGGAACTATAAATTATTTAACTATCTGATAGACTAGCAACGTTAAGAATTTTAATAGCAGCTATTTTGATATGACTTTGGTCTTACTCTCGGAGTATTACAACAACACTTAGTCATTGTACTATTATTTATTTAGAATATTTTAACAGCAGAAATAATAATATAAATAAAAAATCAGGTAAACTGATATAACAAAGTGCCAGTAGGCTTTCGCTGAATCCAAGACGTTACCATTCGGTTAACTCAGTCAATTTGACGATGTAGTTTGATAAGCTTATGTGAAGGAATATTGTTATTTGTCAAATCTAAATATATTAGGCCTACAAGTTGAAATTCTTAAAATACGTCAACATTTCACAAAATTCAGTGGCATATAACTCCGCTAATTATTTCACAGTAATAGTATTTGATAGTACTTATTTTCAACTACATCAGCCAAGTAAACAAACATCTGACTGCACTGCAGACAAAGCCCCCAAATGATTAAAAATGCGACATTGTTGTATACTACCCGCGCGCGATTTCTTGAGCGCTCGGCTCCCTAGTCCTCATTCGGTAGGTTTCGTTCAACTTCGTAGGTTAAGCTGACAACATTGAAACACAAAGTACGCTATACACCCTGACATCTAATGGCTTCAATACTAAGCTTTCATTCTGTCTCAGGATTCTTATTTATTTATTGACATTATCTTTTCTGACGCATCGAGTTATGAAGAAAAATACAATCTTTCGAACTGCTGATTTCACAAACACTTCATTGTACATCCAACACTTTCCTCACCTCTTTAAGAATTCCGTATGTGCTAATTTCTGACGATCCTGTGAACTCTGATGTCAATTTCATGGACTGAAAGTTGAGCGAACTTTTCACAATTTGTATTAAATACGTTTAAAATTAGGCCTATAGCTTTCTCCACTTTTAGATGCCTTACCTCTCTTTACGTTTTAAAACACGAAATGGTGAAGCATGTTCTGCTAAGACTCTTCTTTATGCTTAAAATTAGTCATCCAGTGTAAAAATATTGAGCCTATATTATGCATAATATTCTTATTTGATGACTTATTTGATAACCAAAGGCTTATGACGTGTAATTAATTGTTACGCAATACCGTCACCAAGTTATATTATTGGACTGCATTAAAATCGTTGTATATTAAAGTCACTACATAAAATACCATACGCGCGATTCTGCTGAAACGTTATTTCTTTGGTTGACAACACTGCAGAAAGACTGGCGGAATAGCTATGTTTTGTTCCCCCCGACCCTCACTTCCCCGTAAATCCAGCGCCCAAGAAGTGGATATGATTTTAAAAAATGTGACCTTTAATTAGTTGTTACTCTGGTACCGGTCAACCGATTTGGCCCAAAATAAGTAGGCTTCTTGCCACGTACATTATAAATGTATATACCAATTTTCATGAAAATCCGATAAAGCGTATTTGAGTTATCGCACCTTTTGCTATATAATACCATAAAAAGGCACCAAATTGGGTATTATTCCGGTACCGGCCAACCGATTTGGTCCAGTATCAACAGACATCTTCCCATGGACATTATAAATAGGTATTCCAAGTTTCATGAAAATCCGATTAAGCGTATGTGAGTTATGGCGCCTAAAAAATATACACTAAATTGGGTTTTACTCCGGTACCGGTGAACCGATTTGGTTCAATATCAATAGGATTCTTCCCATTGACATTATAAATGTGTTTTCCAAGTTTCATGAAAATCTGAAAAAGCGTATTTGAGTTAGAGCGCGTACAGACACACGGACGGACGGACGGACGGACAGACGGAGAGACATTTTTCGTCCCCCACATAATCTCATAAAGTATCATACTGGCACTTAATAAACGATGAAAACCTGTCAGGGCTTTATGGTGGAGGCAGAACCCAGAAGAAGACGGAGAGGCCCTTTACCAGAGGAGCGGAAGAAAGCACTGATCGATGGGTTCAAGAGATACTGGCAGGATGTCAAAGCCGGCAAACGAACAAGACACTGGAAATTAGATTGGTTGTTAACATGCAGTCCATAGAGGCTCAAGTCGAATAATAAAACAAATGTATTTATAAATAAACTTTTTTTCGAACACGTAGCTTAGTTCTTTGTTATTCTGAGTGCCTGTACAACACCCGCATGCAGAAACACACACAGTATTTACCTTGATAGTATGATAATTACTTTTAATATTTGCTTGTTCTCGTTTCGTCTATTCATCTGCTACAATACTTGCAAAAAAGTTATTCCTCTTTCATAATCATAATATGTATGTTAAAAAGAAGACAATGGCTCTGTTTAACCAATTTAATTTACTGTTTGAAGTTCGCTTGGAAAGAGGGCACAAAATAAATTAATCAAAAGTTAATTAAATTTATTATGAAGCAAAAGTTGTTCAGTATAATTCCTCTGTGAAATACACAATCATCATTATTTATTCTTTTAATTCATTCCTGTTTCATGACCTTAATATATATGTTAAAGAGAAGACAATGGTTGTGTTTAATCCTATTTAATTTACTCTTTGAAGTTTGCTTGGTAAGAGGAAACAAAATAAATAAATTAAAAACTAATTTATTACATAGCATAAATTGTCCAGCATAATTTTTCTGTGAAATACACATTCATAATCATTATTGTTTAACTCTTTTACTCCCTCTTTTGTAGATAATCCTAGTCTGTAGGAGAAGAGACAATTCTGTGGATCAATTAGATTCAGACGGTATATGGAGAGATCCATGGTGCAGGGATTCGAATCACAAAATCGTATTTGAAATTTTGGAAAATCCACAACTACTGAAGCTGTTATTTATTACAGCTTATTGTGGATCCGATCCACGAAATGTCTCCCTATATTTCACTTAACAAGATTTCTCAGAGGAATGATAAATCTTTCACACTGGCCATGCATAGGCTGAGATGGAAAGGTAGAGTCAAACTGAAAAATTCAATGCCAAAGCCGGGATTCGAACCAGGATCTTCGACTCTCAGAAGAATATATGAATAATACGAAGTTACACCATTTCTAAGTATCAAGGCAATACAGCGTTCAGTATCGTAAAATCTGGGTAACAGTAAGAGATCACCCTGATTTAGCAGCAATTTCTTCGACAGATGAGTACTGCGTGCTATCTAAACAGTTCGCTGCAGGCGAACTGAAGGACTCGTGCGAAAGAATTCACACTTGACTCCAGGCCAGATAAAAAAGAATTTCCTTCTCCTAGACAGCTGCCGTTTTAAACCCTACACTACCCAAGGTATTCTAAAACTATGAGTATAAACACCTAAGGTGAGCCTCTCGGGCTCGTTACCACTCTTCATGTACAATGGCTATTATTACTATTAGACAGCAATGAAATGTGCTTAATTCAATGGAACTATATTTAAAATTACACTGACAGGAACAGTGCAGCAAACCAAGAAAAAACTGACCAAGAAAGAAGCACTATGCTAATGAGTCCAATAGACTCACCTTAGGTGTTAGTGCAACAAAATGTATTTAAGGCGTGTTGTGTATAAAAATGGGAAATAAAATGGTAAGTCTTGTTAAGAGTGAATTCAAAGCAGGGTGTCAGGAGAACAGCAGAATGATGAAGAGAGAAAATACTACTGATGACAAATGGAAAAAATATCACGCATTGAGTCCGTGACACCCACCTCACGTTAGGTGTTCCAGGGTTATAATATGTGGCATAATAAAAACAATATCATAGTTTAACTATTACTCTCAAATCAAACTGACCACCCGCCTATAATTTGTGCAATTTCTTGTAGATGTAAACATACCGAATTATAAGGAAAGGTACTATAGACTAAATTTGTAATTAAAACTTACATCCACGTTGATGCTCTACTAACTGAGCTCGCCAGAGTTTGAGACATGGTGGCAGACGGAATATTTCTCCTATGATTACCCTTCCCATAAAAGCCTTTACGTCATTTATAAAATCAGCATAGCACTGCCTTAACAATGTACATTTTTTCGAATCGTGTCTATATTACTTATGTTCTAACATATTTAAAGTATTCCCCCTCTCATATCATATTACAAAAAAACAGATAGATATATAAGCATTAATGAGCCACAGATTATTATCTCTGTTGGACACTACATGAGAATATTATAGGAGAAAAATTCCTCCGGCACTGGGACTTGAACCCAGGACCTATGGCTATTCGCGCCAATGCTCTACCAACTGTCATAGGAGAGAGGTTCCATCTGGCGCTGTGAATTGAGCTCCGGCTTAGCTCAGTTGGTAGAGCATTGGCCATAGGTCCTGGGTTCAAGTCCCAGTGCCGGAGGAATTTTTCTCCTATTATATTCTCAAAAAAACAGATATTTCATTAAGAAAATACTCAAATCCTATCTTTCAGAAAACCGTTTCTGTAATATAAACAATTTTTGTTATTTGTAATTTTATATATTTCTTTATTAAATTTATCATTTCTATTCAATTTTATATTAGCATGAATAAGTTATTCACAGATTAATTTTTTTACGCATCGGTACAGAAAAGAATGTAAATTCAAATGTATAATATAAGGTTTTAAAATATAAGGCTTTAAACTTCTTATATTAAATGTTTATTGCATAATTTTATATCTAAAGCGTAATTTTAAAAAATTAAATGTATTAAATATTTAAGAAATACCCGGTAATTATATTCATATTCATTGTATAATGAAAATCACTGTACTGTGTAATGAAAATGAAACCAAATAACATGAGGCACACTAATTTATATTTATTTTGTGATGGAGCTCCCATTGTATAATATTGAACATTACCATACATCATGGAGCAGTACCCCGTGGAGCTATATGTCAAAGTTTCCACAGAGATGGAAATATAGTTATGATGGAGACATGTATATATGTTTAAAAATTTGTTGACATTGCTTGAGAATACTTACGTGAAAATTTTATTATTTATTATTTATTATCCAAATTTTAACCTTATTTTACCCGAAGGTATATTAAGGTTATAGTTATTAACAATCACTTAACATATCTAAATATTAAAGTAATATATGTACAAGAGTATTGAGTAATGAGATGGCTAACAATTTAACATGAGATGACTAACACTATTTGGTTAAAGTCTAGTTTTAACAAATATATAAATTTAGAAATAGTGTATGAAATGGATAATAACATATGCTAATAGTTAGCTTAGTTGCTGATACAGTATCTGATATACATTTCTAACTATAGAACTTAACTACTGGTACAATTTTATCTTTGGAAATATTGTATTTAAAAATGATATAAAGTATTTATATGATTTACGGTTTACTAAAACATCTGTGAGTGAAAATTTAATCCCAAACCGGAATTCTAACGCGGGATATTCAGCTTTCCATGATGGCGCTCTACCAATTAAGTTAGTGGAGAGTTCAAGGCACAATGTCACATTTAAAATAAATTTATCGAACTCAACAACAATACTTATGAAAGATTTTCTATAAAATGTGTAATACGCCCAGCTGCTGAAAACAATACAAGATCATTTATTATGTGTATTAAAGATAGATAATATGCTGTACACACAATCACACGGTGATTTTTGTACTTGCGGTTTAACCTCTGTCACAGATCGAATATCAAATGTTTCAAACACAAAGCTCCTACAAAAAACTATAATAAATACTTTATTTTCTCCAGTATAATTAATAATCCATTTCTATTGCCTTGTATTACTAACGAAATATCACGGGTATCCTACTATCTGTACGAAACGAATATTCGTGTTACATATATTATTAACGGCATAATCACATTTTCCGAAATTGCATTGTCACTGATGGGAGCGTTTTAATTGATTTTCAACAGGATGTAATTCCTTCCAATAATGAGCACTTTATTTGTGTTTGTTTACCAGAGCGAGATGGTGGATATTTGGGGTATTAATAATGCATTTTGCCGCCCAAATAACGGGTTTTAAGCCTATATTATGCGGAACAAGCGTATTTTCCACATACTAAATTAATAACGCTGAGTGCGGTGCGGTATCAGTAGCATTTTGGTGGATGCAGTTCAGAGATGAGTTAGTATACAGGCACAGTATGTGAAGTAGATATGTGTTCATAAAACCACAGAATACTGTTTCCGTTGAACACTACATGAGAATATTTTAGGAGAAAAATTCCCCGAAACTGGGATTAAAACCCACGATCTTCGGATTTATGTGCCGATAGTCTACAACTGAGTTAATCACAACTCACATCAATGTGGTGGAATTTTCAAAGAAAACATTATTTTTTATTGTTATTTCAGTACAATCAGCATCCCCCATTACTTCTGTAATATTACATGCATTGCGTGCCCTTGCTTTACAATTGACTAACTAAATATGTACAATTTTATCATAGGTAATCCCACGAGAGTTGACGAGTTTATCGATAGATTCGCGACTGCGCAGCAGGAGCGAATTTATCTGATGCAACTCGTCAACTCGAGTTGGATTTATTAAGACTATTCCATGAATAAAATGTAACGGATTATATAAATAATAATTACTTTCGTGCTTCGTTGTATAAAAACTAAACTAAAAGTTGTGAGATCACGGCATGCTGTGACTCAACCATCCATGAATCGATTCGAGCTTCCTTGGTGTAATCAGTGCTACCAAATGAGCATATAAGACATAGTTAACTTCATTCAGGTAAGCTAACAGCAGAACAGAATAAAAACACACGAACTGGCTTGCACCGAATCGAAATTGTGTTCTTAATCAATGTACATTTCTATTATTTCAATTTCTAAACAAGTTATGTTGTATAAAATAATCTGTTTTTGTGCCGCGTAGTGGCAGCATCTGACTGTTAATCACTGCACACTGATACTCGCGTCTCCAGTAATGAGCAGACGGTTTTATCACGATAAAACACCATCCTCGCGATTCCACAAGAATATTGCATGATAAACGGCCGTGATTGGTCTATATCTGAGAAATTGCTAAATGTTATTGGTCAATTTCAAACACTCGGCGTATGAGTTCAATAGTCTACCTAATTGTTCTATTGCTAAAGATATGTGAAATATTTACAGTTAACTAAACTACTATATGCTATACAATATTTATCTATCTGTTATATTACTTGCTTAGCATATTTATGAAATATTTACAATTGACAAGTTACTATACATTCATTAATTGTATCTTACTTTACATTATATTGCTTTACAGTATTTCCTTCTTCCTATTTTGTGTTTGTCTTGTGTGTATTCTTTTGTATTTACTAAATTCTATCCTTTATTGCAATATCCTAATTGATAGTTGTAGCCTACTTTATGTTTGTTTGTATTTACAAAATTCCAAAGTTCATACTCTTAACAAAATTATTGAAAGCTCTGAGGTGTTTTTGTATTAGTCCCTCATTTGTCACTGGCCAATTGTCCCGTCGTCTCTCATTATATATTTATTAACAAATTACATCTTGCATTCTTTGAGGGGAAATTTACTATGTAAAATGCTACTTTTCGCCTTATACCCTCAATTATAATTAAGATGCTAGGATAAATAAAATAATATAAATATATACGGAATATAAACAATTAAGATGCCATGATAATTATATATATTTTAATTGAGGGTATAAGGCGAAAAGTAGCACTTGTACATCTTATTATAATGTCTAGTTTTTTATTATCATCGTGGTTTTTAAACTAAACACGTAATCTTTGTCTATAACTATCTATGCTCACTACCCTCATTGTGACTAGTAAACTATATTAACTAGGGATGAGCATCGATGTTAAAATCGGTGGTAACCATCGATGTGTCCGCCGGCGTGGTCTTGTGGTTAGCGTCGCTGACTACAGATCCGTCGGTCCGGGTTCGATCCCCGGTACCTCCTCGGATTTTTCTGAGGTAGGGAGGTCTGGTAGGGGTGCACTCAGCCTCGTGATTCCTAATTGAGGAGCTACTTGATCGAGAAGTAGCGGCTCCGGTCATGAAAACCACCATTAACGGCCGTGGGTGTCGGCATGCTGACCACATGCCCCCCAATCCTGCCATCTACCTACGGGTAATACGCCCAGCTCCTCTACCTACGGAAGATGACGCAGCGGTCGGGTGGTAGGCCAAGTCCCTCCAGGGATGTAGCGCCACGGAGTTTAACCATCGATGTGACGATAATACCGACCTGAAAACATCGATGCATTTATAAAAAGTCATGGTTTCAGAAAATTAGGCAAAATTCATAAGTAAACTAAAACATTTCCATGAAAAATATCGATGTTTTGTTGAAGGCAATACTCTGTTATGATTTGAGGTTTTCCTGGCGAAGCATATGAAAGAAGACTTCTCGGGTTGACAGCCAGGTTTGAAGGTCGATTTGCTCCGACGCTGCCTAGATGAGATCTAGTCTTCTACACGACTCATCTCGCCGGTATCCCTGAGGATGGAGGCAGCGTTTGACTTTGAAATTTCGGAGGAAATCGACCTTCAAACCTGGCTGTCAACCCGAGAAGCCTTTATTCATTCTGTTAATACGTTCTGAATGTCCGACTTAGTATGTCAATTCGTTATTGATTTATCAAAATTAATGCTAAAAATACTGTGAATATTTTAAAACATCGATGTCGGGAAGAAAACTTCGATGTAGCCAAAACTCGGTTGATTTCCATCGATGTAGAAAACATATTAACTTCCTAACCTTGGCATGGTGACATATGTTTTGCACTTGATGCAACCGGCTGTAGCCTATGGAAATGTGACTGTACTTCTCATGCTATATGCTGATACATAGAGAGAGGCCTACTGCAAGATTATTTAGGGTTCACAATACACCCTTAAAAACAGGTCACCTAAATGTTATGTCCATCAATATAAGCTTTGGGATAAAGGAAGGAAGAAGCTACGAATACTGAAGAGATTCATATGTAACTTGATATAGAACAATAAAGTATTTCGGTATTCAGAAGTGGTTTCGCAGTATATGCGGTATAGACCAAGAATTATAAATATCAAAACGTGGGGTTAGTAGCCTATACTCCAATACTTATCTGAAAAACTGCTTGTACAGAGAAACTTTGAGAGAATTAATTATTTCTTTACAGTGTCTCCATAACATTTTTAAATTGTCTTATAGTTCAATTTGATATTTTCTTTAATTTAATTAACCAAAAACCAGTTAACGTCATTGAAAAACTACAACACTTTAAATAAATGCGTAATAGTTTCTCTAACTAAATGTATCAAAATCTGAATTTCATATTGGCTCATATTATATTTAAACTTTACTGGTCCTTAATCGATTTTGCTAAGTTCTTCCAAATCTACTTTATTTACAAATCTTATAAAGCTTGTTTTATGTCTTTTAAATATTTCTGCTTTGTTTTGTACTTAAATTGCCAGCCTTATCACGTTAGATTTTAAGATAAAATATTTTTTTTTGTATTTATGTATTCACAGCCACACCGAAATGAAGAAGTGCACATAAATAAAATAAACATATTAATTAAATCTTAGGCAATATACTGGTGATTCAAATTTAAATACCATTTAGTATTCTTTTAAAATGATTTCGGTGCTGTGATACCCTGTACCTTTCCCTTGAAGTTCCTGCGATGCAGGCGTCGGTACCGAGTCGATAGACCAGGAGGTAACTCTTGGCGCAGCTTCATCGGACACAATACCAGTAATCATAATCGCATAACTTCAATCTGATGACGACAGAGTCCTCATTAGCAGATTAGGGAATTAAGCTCAGTTAACATGTGTGGCCGTGATGTTTGTTGTCTGATCTAGCATTTCAGCATGAGTAATCACTTTGTAGTGACCATCTGCTTGCCATTCCATCTCCAGACTGGCCACTCTAATCCCTTGATCCATTTCCTCGTGTCTTGTGTGGGTCTTTATATCAGCGTATTCTGTATTATCTTACCGATGTCATATACGATGGAAATGAAGTATTTTTACGATTACTATTATTCGTCTATAACTCTGTATCACCTGGCATTTTTAGAAGTAGCCTAAAAGAAAATAAGTAAGTTTATTATATAATTTTTTTCTTGTTTCTTCTCTTTAGAATTTCCTTCCTGTTGTTGCTGTGTAGGGATGTAATTGAATGTAAATTTTGTTTAGAATGTATTGTATTTTTGTTTGGTGTATTTATATTCATTTCTGTATTCCCCCACGAGGGTGTGCTCGTTCGGATAGTATCTTGATGAAATGAATTATGTGAAAAAATTGTAAATTTTAAATTGTAAATTGAAGTAACTTGAAATAAAATAACAGAAAGTAACAAATAATATTTTATTTTAAAATGTACGAAACTAAAATTTTAATATATCCGTTGAAGGATAAGTTATAAAGTTGTATTTTATTAACATTTTAATATTTTTGTTTATACAAATCCCTTCACTTAATGAGGTTAATGACTAATACTGCTTTGTACCGCGTTAAAAGTACTGCACTTATGTTTACACCATAATTTTGTATGCTGTCAGTAATACTAAAACCAGATTGTCCTGTCATATTAAAGTTACGCATTTTTATATATGTTAGATGGATTAAAATACTAAACATTTTAAGTGGCATTGTATTATAATTATTATAAATTCAAGCAGTCTAAAATCATCTTTTCAATAATGAATTTGTGAAAATTATCATCACAATTTACAATAGAAGGAGTCGGCGGAAAATAGTGCTAACCCTCTTTTTTTAAAAAGTTTAGATTGTTGCACTATGCACTATTTGTATTTTTTCTTAGTCACTATTTATTCCGCAGGTGCTGCGCTACAAACCGGAAGGTCGCGGGTTCGATCACCGATGAGGTCGTTGGAAGTTTTCAATTGGCCTAATCCTTCACGTGGCACTAAGGCCCTGGGGTTGACTTAGCCTCCAACAGAAACGAGTACCAGGAGCAATCCTGGGGGTAAAGGCGGCCGGTGCATAAGGTTGACAACCTTACCACCTTCATGTTCCGAATGTCTAAAAATCTCTGGGAGCCTCAACCTCCTGGAACCCTCGGGGCCTCCATGGCCTGTATAGGGAACACTTTATACTATTTATTCAAATCTTTCTGAGCACAGATTAATTTTGCCAATAAGTCTTGTTAGTAGCATAATATGTACCAAAAGAGAGATAAAAATGAGATTTGTATATTTGAGCTAACTTTAAAAATATAATCTCTAAAATTATGTTTGTATGGGTTAGCACTATCTTTTGCCGACCCCTACAATTTTATAGAGTTCTCTAAAAGTGATTTATGGAAATCAAAATTTTGTTACAGCTCTGTTGTTCCACAAAAAAACTTTTATAATTTAATGAACACTGTTTCATGCACAATTTATAAATAAACGTCATTGAAAAACCAGTTATGATGATGACACTCTACAGTACTGTATCTCACTATGCAGTTAAAAGAATGATTTAGGTTAGCTAGAATTTTACGACTCTGAGTGGGGGAGAGAATTGACATCAAAGTTAAATCAAATCTAGTGAATTATTCAGGCTCGCATATGAAGTTTTAAACATTACACTTTGCAGTTTCCTATCTCGACTGAAGTAAACTATAAACATATACTTCCAATATGATGACAAAAAATAGGTACAGAAGATATGTGCATCAATATGAATTGAATTTCCCTTTCCAATATGAGTTTTGTTTGTTACGCATGATAGAATTTTTATAATTACACAAAAAACTATTAACTGACTTGACGACATATTGCATGACCCATGCAATATATAAATCCAATGTGCTTCTGCTATATTCAGTATACAATATGACTATAAAAACCCGTTATTGAAACCAGTCATTCGTTTTTAAAAATCTATCTACATATCGGAGTTTTCAATAAGCATACAAAGTAATTAAATGCAGGATAATATTTAAACAATTCAAAAACCTATATGAACTGTTGTAAAGCAGTGGAAATTATGAATTTCAATAATACTTAATGAGTTAGCGGTACGTAAATACATTTAAACCCATTAATATGAATAAAATAGTTTTGTAATTTCTTTATTCTCAACTTCTTTTATGTATAAAGGCATTTCGGTTACAGGGAATCATCATCATGGATCTTGTTTCATAGAGTCACATTTTAGAGGAATTAAACTGTGCTACTTCTTTATTCTTCTTCACACAATACAAATGTCAATCTATTGTAGGTAGGTCTATATATTGTGTGTAATGTCATGTTTATAACATCATTTATGTGTTGTCATACAATTAATATGATAATAGTAATACAGTAATAGGCCGGTACTATTCACGATTTGTATCATCAAATTAATCAGAATAAAATTACTGTAAGACACTTGCTTTCTATTTCTTTTGCTGATTACTATGTCTAGGATTTAACAATTTTATTGCAATATTTTTATTTCCTCTCCTCGTACCGTAGGTACTGTGTTCGACCCCAAAATTCGAAGGTGGGTTTTTAACATAAACACACGTTTTGAGGTCTGCTAAATCTAAAAAATACTATTTTCAGAAACATGTATGTTTGTGTGTGTGCCTGTGAGCCGTGAACTGCCTAACTCTAGAAAGAAAATCGTATAAAAAGTTTTGTATTTGGATTAAGTACTTCTGGGGATAAGACATGAAAATTGGCGACGACTTTCTATTGTTTTTAATGATATTTTAGAATTAAAAACTTCGTTTTTCGCGATTTTCTCGAAAACGGCTCCAATGATTTTGCTTAATTTTTTTAAATCAGGTGCTTTCAATAAAAGCTTAGCAAAAATTCTCGAGGGTAGGGAAGGGTAGTTATAAGCCACCCACTGTTCATAGAAACTCAGTATTGAATTGGTGAACGATAAAGCTTTTCATCAGGTTGAAGCAACTGAACTTGCGCTCTTTACAATACGTCCTCTTAATTCTACAACAGAATGTGAAGTGAGAAAGGTGTATTGCATATGCTTTTACGGTAAATAAAGTTACGTGAGTGCATTATTCAGACTTTATTTGGGTTGTGTATCCTTCGGGGATTCAACGCGATGTGGTAAATGCAACATTCTCTTCATTTTTACAACCAACTTACATGAAGAGAATGTCATACCTAATATATTACACTAAGAGGCAAAACTTTTATTTGGGTAGAGGAGGTTATGGCAATCTTCCAGGTTGCCATAGAGACACAAAGTACCTCTAACATATGCAAGTGTATTCAGTATACATATAGAGCTGTATATATTTGTAAAACAAGAATTTTTTGTGATTTCAATGCTGTATGCAATGTGGTTTAGCTGGATTAGACAAGTGAAACAGATAATTAATATAATTTAATTTACGAAGGAGAGAAATTGATTTTGACAGCAAAACTTCAAAACTACATTAGCATATTCTAGGAAATTAAATTGATGATTAATGTTAAGCTTACATTTAGCACGTCAATTAAATGTCAAATTAGTTTATATTAAACGTTAATTTATTAACTGTGTAAACGTTAGATTTGAATAATATTCATATTAATTGATAATGTTTCTCATAATTATTTTCGCACAGCTTATTACAGGTGACAGATACATTCAACGATCTGTCATTTATTTTCTATTAGTGATATAAATACGATACCACAGAAATCACCACCATAATATAAATTATTGTTAGTAACTAAATTAATGAATTCAATAGCTTAATTATATCAATTCTTGTGGCTAAGTTCTAATTATATTTTCACCTCTACTGGAAACTCATACATTTAAGAATTCCTGGAAAAGAAGAACCATACGTATACTGTGGTCATACTTTTCACTATGATCGAATTTAGCTAATGAGAAGGATGGGACAAAAGTCATGGCAACCATTTTCCTTTTTTTATTTTTTTTATTTTTAAATATACAAATGGAAGGGCGGGGTATGGAATGTATGTATTTTGCAGATTATTGTTACTAGATATAGGAGAGTGAAAGAATCGGACACCCGTAAACATCCATAAGCGATTGCATCGTGCCACTTTAATGTATTGCGGTAGTTGGAAACATAAAAGTACACACACCCACACCATGATCCCTTCAAGTTCGGTACGGATGGCTATTATTCTCCTTAAAGCTTCCACATAGGTTCATTAGTTTATATGTCATTAATGATTTAAATGACAAAGTACATTATTTTATGTCTGTTTTTTCTTGAGGCTGTTAATACAGTGTAACTTGATTAAGAGGATTTATCAAAAGTGGTATACTAATGAGTAGGGCAAGGCATTTGATGATTTTGCATCTTTTTTATATGAAGGTGAAAAGATAGCTCGACTATATATAAATGTGTATCATGAAATAATTGATTAAATAAGAGCAATTTGTTTTTGCATTTTTTTGCTTTATTTTGCATATTTCGTCGTTTTTCCAGAGATAGGTAATTTTTTGGAAATTTTAAGGTCTTTTCTGCATTTTTAGGTCATTTTCGGCATTTTTAGGTATTTTTCGGAATTTTTAGGTATTTTTCGGCATTTTAGGTCATGTTTCAGTGGGGGTAGAGAGGAGCTTTTCCATGTACAAATCGTCACTTTCAGACAATAGACAATCATTTTTATTTGAGAATCTCCGCCAAGTGTTCATAGTTCATTTTAATTCAGGTTTATTGAAAACACCACAGCAGTTTCTCTTGTAGCAATAAAGATTTTCTTCTTTCTAAATGGCACGTATTTACTAGGGGCAATTTGATGGGCATGCCACTTCAGAAAGATTTTTTTTTACAAGGGTGCCCAAGTAGTATAGATTTACTTACTTTTTTAATAATGAAATAAATGTGTTTTATATTGTAAATTCATTTATAACGCACTGTCATAAATTGATTTTTTCAATTCATTACTTAAAAAACTAATTATAAGTAACAATGGTACATTTATTGGGCATTTTTTTTAAATTTTGGGTCATTTTTTCACTATTTTTAGGTCATAAATGCATTTTTTATTTTGCATTTTTTCACTATTTTATGGTCATTAAATGCCTTGCCCTACTAATGAGCTTCATCATCCTAAACAAGTGTTTGTTTTATCATGAGATGTTTGTTAACAGTGGATTGCTTGAGTTCAAAAATACATACAATGAATCCAAGAAAACATACAAAAATAACTTGTGGTCTACAAAAATAAATTACCACACAAAATTAATTAAGCAATCAAAAAATAAATTTAAAACAACTTAGTCCATAATATTTTCCATTATATGAAATAACAATAGTTTAGCTTTCTTTTAAGTTCAACTGATATTTAATTTTAATGACTACGATATAGGACGAAATGCGGCGATGAGTCATGGTAAGTAAATATCCAATTCGGCGTTTGCCTTTACGACTGAGGAGACCATGAAAAAAATCAAATTGGCTGTCCAGGGGATTTGAACCCGAGTCTTCCCAAATGCGAGCCAAAGACGTTATCATCTCAGGCCATCTTGAGATTTATAATATTCATATTTATAATATTCATTTAAAATTTATAATATTCATTTAAATCAACAGAAAATCTAGAAAACTATTCGAAATAATCTATGTTGCTGGTAACAAACATAAATTTCAACCTAGTACGAATAAAGTCATATCCATATGACTGTAACAAGCAAATGGATATATTATTTCCTGGTTTCTATTGAAACAAGTATTGAAAGACAATTAAATTTAACTGAAATTCACACTTTTGTTTCGTGAACGCAGATTTTTTCTCAAAGACCAGTAAATCAATTGAAAATGCCCGATATACCATATCAGAAAACAGAAGAGCAACGCACACGTACATTGTTTCCGATTGAGTTAAATCGGATGGCACACGGAGGCTTTGTAATCTTGAAAAGCTTGCTTCCATAGCGACAAGATAGCGGTGTTTGGTACGCACGGTCTACTATGACAAATTGCACAGAAATAGACAGATGGAGAGCTAGATTGGCGACGCAACACAAAGGGATTCAACATAAGGCTTCAGGAAAACCAATACGACTGGTCAGATGAAATTCTGTTCGTAGAAAAAAATAATAAAAAATACAACGCATCCGGCATCGTGATGCAAAAGGGAGTCTTCTATTTATTTTTAAATGTATATAAAATACCTTACAATCCCGTGAAATGTAATTTATGACAACTTATGAATAATTAGTTATTCAAATTTTAATTACCCTCTTTGTGTATGTTCCGAGTGTTCTGGATTAAAACTGAGACTTAATATTTGCTTTCCAAAACAGTAACTTATATCTTTCTTCTGTAAGAATTAACGAACTTTTAGATGTTCTATGAACTCTTTAATTGTCTGTGACCTATATTTCTAACACAAAATATTAATTTAATTTAAATTGAACTATTTAGTCTATCACGCTTGCAATAAATTATACATGCAATGTGCTTAATTTATATCTTTCTAATTTTCTGTAAAAATTATTAAGTGAAAAAAACATTTTTGAAAATTGGCTAAAATAACATACAAAAGTAATAATTCATTTGTATTTGACAAGCTTACCAACACGATTTGGTGTTTAAATTTTATACACAATAAATGGCAGTTATAAATCCTAATCTTTTAAAATAAATCAGTAATAAACCGCATAGTTAATTCAATTAACAAACCAGTCCTTTTTATCGACACATAAAACAATATAATCAAATTTCAAATAAATTTAACCCATATTAAGTGAACTTCTAAGTGGTCTTGCGGTTAGCGTTGCTGCCTATCTATGTATGGATCGAATGTTCTGAGGTGTGAGGCTTGAAACGGATGCACTCAGTATCATGAGGATAATAATTAATTATTAAAGAGATGCTTGATAAATAAATTCAACAGTAACTCAGTAACTCCGGTGACAATATGCCCAAATTCTGTCATCTTGAAATTAAATCGAAAGAGGGAGGTATATGATGCAAGGTGGTAGGCCCAGTCCCCATGGAATGTAGCGCCATGTAGTTAAGTTTATGTGTATGTGTGATCCATTAACTCCTCTATGGAGACTGATTTGTACATTTCACAAAATGAGACATTAAACAGAAGGAAAATGAGGTAAAAATTAGCAAATAAAAAATAAATAAATAAACAAATAGAGAAAGAAAATGGTAGTGAAGAAAGAATATTGAATGGACGAATGAATGAAAGCAAGCATGGATGGATGGATGGATGGATGGATGGATGAATGAATGTTAAATAAATAAATAAATAAATAAATAACGATAAAATAAATTAAATGTTTGTTCAACTTTATAGATTAGTGGGTAATGCAGATAATACGAATATTCAATTGAAGTACTACCATAATATTCAATTACCGGTAGCCTATAGTACAGTTTTACAACACGTCCACATACTAAAATCTGACCAAGAAGTATACTATTCATTAATTGCTTCCATAATCTTTGTTAACTTCTATTTTATCAATTCATTTTCATACCCGCTAAACAGCTTTCCATAATCAATTGCTATTATTGTATAATGCTCAATTCGTGATTAATTATGACTTAAGTAGCTATTTATATTAATGTTATGTGGGAATGGTATTAGTTTCATAAAATGAAATACATCTGTATATATTCAAATCCTATTACAAACCTCAAATTTAATATTCATGCATAGTTTGATATCATTATGGTTTAATTATCTATAACTGTTAGCAAATTAAATGTAACTAATCCCTAAATAGGGCTTCATGAACAGCCGACTGTGAAAAGGGTGGGCAGCCTAGAAGTTATAAGTTCCAGATACAGAATACTGCGCATGCTCTTATCGTCATCGCCTGCATACACAAGATAACACATAACTAAACCCCTGAAATTTGTAGTATTTTCTTTAAGAAACTGATATTTGTTAATAAATCGAATGGAGAGTCGATTCTGGATACACTAGGTTATCTAAAGTTTTAAAAGAGAATACAATAAATAGAAACATAAAAATCACTGGAGTTGCTGCGCTGGGAAACTAGTGAGCAATACTACTCTTGGTTCGAATTCCAAACGATCTTTTTAATTATTATTTTTATTTCAATTATATGGTCATATATATGACCGGTTAGTTTGTAAACGGTTGGTATACGAATTTCATGTACAAATTATCCACTCAATTATATTAGTTCACAGAAAATACGAGAAATTAATAATATGAAGAATTTTTCCCCCTTTTTACAAACTTAACACTTTGTTGAGGATTTCAGAAAGAAAAATATTAACAATAATAATGATGAAGATGATGATGCTGATAATAATATCAATGCTGGCAAAAATAATAATAAAATGCTATGTAATTACTACTCATATAGGAAATGATAAATAAGACACTATTATTAGTATTATTATTATTATAATTATTATTATTATTATTATTAGTAGTAGTAGTAGTAGTAGTAGTAGTAGCAGTAGTAGTAGTAGCAGCAGTAGTAGTAGTAGTAGTAGTAGTAGTAGGAGTAGTATTATCATATTCCTCAAAACTAATAAAATTTATTTTCCTTAAAACAAAGACAAAATTTCAAAGGAAAGGAAAATAAATTTTATTAGTTTTGAGGAATATGACAATAATACTATTCCTCAAAACTAATAAAATTTATTTTCCTTCCCTTTGAAATTCTCTCTTTGTTTTAAGGAAAATAAATTTTATTATTTTTGAGGAATATGATAATAATACTATTCCTGAAAACTAATAAAATTTATTTTCCTTTCCTTTGATATATTGTCTTTGTTTTAAGGAAAATAAATTTTATTAGTTTTGAGGAATATGATAATACTAGGCTACTACTACTACTACTACTACTACTACTACTACTACTACTACTACTACTACTACTACTACTACTACTACTACTACTACTACTACTACTACTACTACTACTACTACTACTACTACTACTACTACTACTTATAATGTTAACAATAATAGTGTCTTATGCATCATTTCCTATATGATTAGTACTTACATCGTATTTTATTATTACTGTATTATTATTTTTAGCAGCATTATTATTATTATCATCATCATCATCATCATCATCATTGTTAATATTAATTTTACTGAAATCCTCAACAAAGCGTTATGTTTGTAAAAAAGAAGGGGGAAAAATTCTTCATAGGCCTAGTATTAATTTCTCCTTCTATTTTCTGTGAACTAAAGGCTAGTTTACGCGATGACACTAGGTTTCGTAACCACTTTCATGAAAGTGATTTCGTGAAACTAATTACACACATTTTCTTTCCAATGCAACCACACATTTCATGTTATTTCTGAAGTTCAAATTAATTAAAATCCCATATAAATGTTTGAAACACGTATGAATCCAGGCATTCACAGTTCATTTTACAAAACGCGAACAAGCTAAATAAGCGTATAATCTCAAAATTACTATTATAGTTTCGTGAAAAGTTGGAATCAGCCGAAACTGCGTAGATTCGTAACTCATTGTCGCCAGTACATCTTGCGCTTGCGCATTCAAGCAAAAACAGTTGCGAAACTTACTTACGAAACCTAATTTCGTCGTGTAAACTAGCCTTAATAAAATTAAGTGGATAATTTGTTCATGAATTTCGTAAACCAACCGTAACCGAGTATAAACGCTGCTAAGCGTGAACTGATTAAGGAAGTAATGAACAGACATAATCTGTATGGAATTAAGACATCGATGAGCTATATAAAGTAATAGCATTGACGGGACGGCTTAGTTTTGCTTATTGATGTGGAGTAACAGGATTGAATCACATTAATAATTATCTTATCAACACTGGCTCATCTGATTTGTGTAAACCCAAACCGCATTTACCTGTCCTCTGATAGAGGGACAGATATTTCAATATTTGAAACATTTCGTCATGCCTCTTCATCCAGATGGCCAGTCATCCGAGAATATTGGCAATTACTCCCGTCAAAATATAATTTGCTAACGTTCCGAGGAAAAATGAAGGCCACTGAAGCAAACAAATGACTTTATACTCTTAAAAATGAACTTGACCACAAGTAAATTGTTATATAAACAAATATTGTTAACATTTAAGAGCTGAATTTACATATAACTTACTTATATAAGCAACCATCAAGTGAATCCATCTGGATTATTAAATGAAAACATACCCGCCCCGTTATCATCATCAAGGGTTAGGATTTTTAGATGCGCAACTTTCTTCGTAGGGCACATTAGGGCTCCTGTGGAAGAAGCCACAGTATGAAAAATTGTCTTTAGTTGAGAACACAAGCACCATTTCCCATTTTTTTAATGTTCATTATCCCTTATTTCTTCACCGTGTCCATAATCACTTCCCCCCATTTTTGTATTTAATTGCAATTTTTTAAAATAATATTTTAAAGGAATTTCATCGTTTATAACCTATGGCTTTTGAGCGTAATTACTTTTTTATTTTAAAATTAGCCTATCTTGGTTTCGTTCCAATATCTAAGATTTTTAAGTAACTTTCAATGAACTTTCCATCAGCTTGCAGTGGACGTGGGAATAGTGAACCTGTCTACTTTCAGCAAATGCAAGACTAAAGGCATACCTGCCACATGAAAAATAATTACCAATAGGCCTGATCTATTTTTTTTATTCAGGCCTACTCAGTAACCTGCTGTTCGTGAATGTAAGTTTGTTACATAACGAATTTAGGAGCACATTTGTGTCCCCTATTTTGTCCTAGCCCTGATAATGAGCCATTAGTTGTTATAGTTTATCAGGAACTCCCCTAAAGAACTGCTGAATTAATTTTAAATATAGGTACTCAAATCTAAAACTGATTATTTATAAGTGAAACCTTTACTGTATTACCCAAACATAAGCATTTTTCCAAACGGATTCTAAAATTTTCCATCATTCACACGATTTTAATCACTTTGCGACAATAATAGATCGGAAAATAAATTGCCTGTTCTGTAGCACAGGGCCTCACTCCGCGCAGAGTAAGTAGTCCCTGATAAATAATTATTTAATTTTTTAAGTGCATTATTTACATTGTTATGCATTTTTATTATCACTATAAATTGAATAATCAGTTAGGTCTAAGTAATATTCTTGACTTATAAAAAGTTGAAATGACTCATGTCGAAACTAAATAATGGATAGTATACCCTTAGCAACCAGGGAAGGCGGTTGAGGCCAGGTAAGTTCCTTCACCCGCTAGCACCCTCACATTTACAAGCAGAGGGAATTAGGACCAACCGTAATTTCCTCCCCATGAGTCACCTAGTCTACTTCAATCAATCAATCTTAGATTTTTTAAATATGTCATTTTATCTTAAAATGTTAGTTATATATCAATTCTACACATAATTACAAGAAAAATGACACCAAACAATGTATAATTTACTTTAATAGGAACATTTATAACAAATACATAAATAAAAGTTACGAGAAAACTACTTTCAAATTCTATGTTCCTATTAAAGTAAATTATACATTGTTTGGTGTCATTTTTCTTGTAATTATGTGTAGAACTGATATATAACAAACATTTTAAGATAAAATGACATATTAAAAAAATCTAAGATCGACTGATTGAAGTAGACTAGGTGACTCATGGGGAGGAAATTACGGTTGGTCCTAATTCCCTCTGCTTGTAAATGTGAGGCTGCTAGAGGGTGAAGGAACCTACCTGGCCTCAACCGCCTTCCCTGGTTGCTAAGGGTATAGGTACATATTTGACAATCAGCAAGCAAATATCAAATCCGAATCGTCAATCATTATATGTATGTTAAAATAATGTGATGTAGGTCACCATTCCCTTGTATACTCATGTGGAATAATTCAATTAATTGATTGACTGATGGATTAAATGACTAATGAACTGACTAACGAGCACAATGTTCTCTTTGTGTATGAATTGTTTGATCATTGTCGCATTAAAATCTGTTCCGTCCTTATTGATAACTCAGACAATTTATATGGAGTCTGTTTTACAGAAAAGCTAAAAACTGGAGAGTATTTTATTTTCCTTCTGCCGTAGGAAACTTGAAGTTTCGTACGTTGAGCATAAGCCAAATCAACCTATCACTTATTCTTGATAGGAGGGGCCATATTCTGTAAATGACAAAATTACTTGAAACTAATGATCTTGGTAAATATTTAGGCAGGCTATTATTTTCAAATGGCTCTGCGCTACAAACCGGAAGGTCGCGGGTTCGATCCCCGATGAGGTCGTTGAAGTTTTTCAATTGGCCTAATCTTTCTGGTGGCACTCTGGCCCTGGGGTCGACTCAGCCTATAACAGAAATGAGTACCAGGAGCAATCCTGGGGTAAAGGCGGCAGGCGCGTAAGGCTGACCACTTTACCACCTTCAAGTGCCGAATGTCTAAAATCTGGGAGCCTCAACCTCCTGGAACCCTCTAGCCACCATGGTCTGTAATAGGCAGTTCATTAAAAATGTATGTGGCTCAGAGCTATGAAAATTGTAAGTAAAAATAAAATTAGAATATTTATTCATTGTGTTCATTTCACTTAGACCTTATATAATAAAGAAACGGTTTTCCTAATTTTGTACTATTCGTGAAAGTTTAGACTACGAGAGACCAACATCGCCGGGTATACCCGATGTCTCACGAAGTGAGAAAGCGAGTGAGCACGCTATTTAGGGCCGTTGAATTATATAAGAGTAGATTTTATATTATTATTTTGGTACATTTTACTTCTGGCCGACATAATACCATTTGTCATTATTCATAGGCTATTAATCACAGTTTAGTGGTCCAAAATTTGGAGCTAAAGATATTGAAAATAATATTAATCCGTGATTCAACCAGAATCTGACTGTGATATTGAAGCTAGTTAAAGAGGCTTTCAATCCTGAAAGTCTGGCAGCATTCAGTGAAAATGGATGGCGTTCTCCTCTCCTACAGATGAGGCCAGATCGTTAAGTTCAAGGGAAATGAAGAACTTGATGCCAAGTTGGATCGTATATCCAAAACCCCTGAAAAAGTTAGAATTTTCTAGAAATGATTAAAAAAGTCTCACAAATAATTAATATACCTGGATAGTTATATTTCTAGAACATACTACAGCTTTCCAAATTCCGGGATTGCATATTACGATGCTACCAACGCAACTTAACAAGATAAAAAACTGAGTTACAAGAGAAAAAAATACAAAAAAGGGAATAACATAAATGTCAGGAAAACATTGGTAACTACAGGGAACAGACATAGAGAACATAATACAAATATTAACATTATTAAAATTATGAAATGACAGTTTAGACATAAAATTACTGTTGGGTAATTTTAGACATAAAATTACTGTTGGGTTTCTCCGAAATGAAAGAGACCCCTTTGTTGCCGCTTTATTGTTTTTAGGTCGAAATAACGAGTTTACAAGTAAAATATTCATAGGCCTATAATAATATTTTAGAGGGAAAAAATTACAGTCTGTTTCCTGAGCAACGTCATGATTTTTATTAAAACCATAGAAATACCAACACCGTTGTAAAATAAGACAGAACAACAACAACAAAACCATAGAAACAAAATTAAATTTTATATTACGTTAAAGTCATCCGCGGAAGACGCAGACTTCTTCCAAGTCAGTACCGAACCAGCGTCCCGGAGGAGGTCATGGACCCTGAAGATTACGAGAGATGGGTCCATGGCGAGAAAATGAAAGCGACGCTGCAGTAGGGAAGCTCCGTATAACTTTAATACTGGTGAGTTGCATCACTCAGGTGTCTGCATTTTCCTATTTTATAACTGAATAGTTCAGGTGAAGGATTCATGGCCTTATGCTGAAGAGTATGGTGCCGTGATCTTTGCCAACTGAACTATTTAGATTGCAAACTCGTTTTAATTTAATTTTTTATTATGTTACTGTTTTCCGCGGAAGTCGAAAACTTCTTGAAAGTCAGTACCGAAACGGCATCCCAGCGAAGTTCATGGACCCTGAGGATACCTTGAGATGGGTCCATATCGAGGAAGTAAAAGCGACGCTGGAGTAGGGAAGCCCTGTATTAACATCTGTACTTGTGAGTTGGATCGCTCTGGAATACATATGTTCCTCTTTAACACATCCAGGCCCACAATTTGATGAATATTCAAAATGTCCTATATGTAGATAAATTTCATTATATAGGTCAAATTAGTACATAAAAACCGAAAAATGCAAGATTACCCGAATGTAAAGTAAAAGTAAAGTGTACCCTATACAGGCCATGGAGGCCCAGAGGTTTCCAGGAGGTTGAGGCTCCCGATTTTAGACATTCGGACCATGCTCCTGGTACTAATTTCTGTCAGAGGCTGAGTCCACCCGAGGCCATAGTACCACCAGAAGGTTTAGGCTAATTGAAAAATCTCAAGAACCTCATCGGGAATCGAGCCCGCAGCCTTCCTGATTATAGCGCATTGCCTGAACCACTACGCCACGACGTATGTCAATAACAGGAATTATAATAACAGTAATGGTAATAATAATGATAATGATGATAATAATAATAGTAATAATAATAATAATAACAATAATAATAAATATGTGCACTTATCTCTATAGGCATGATTAAATTTTCATGCTCAAGTCTTCAACAACGAAGGTATGGTGGGAAAAAATAAATGAAAGAATTATTTTACTTTCAAAAATACCGCAACGTACATGTATCGGATCCTCATAACTACAATACTAGAAGAAATAAAACATTGCCTTTAATAGAACCAAAATACTTCACCTCTTCTGGCTCTAAACATAGCATTTATTATGGTCCAAGACTCTATAACTCTATAATTAGGTCACATCCAGAAATAGTACATATGAACAACAAAAAATTCAATAAGTTTATCAAAAATCTTATTTCATAGTTCAAAAGTTACTTCACTCTGTACTTAGTAGACAATTAAGGAACGATTTTATTTGTAATAACTCAGGGTTTCAATTTTTGTTCTTACTACTTTTCCTTTTTTCTTTTTATTATTATTTTTTAGGTATTGATTTAATATTATATTTTCTTTATGTATTTGTAATTTGTATTTTGTAATGTAAATGGTTGAACTGTGCCCGAGCACGAGCGCATGCTCATTCGGGTGGTCTTGTTTTGTTTTGTATAAATATTTTGTATAAATATAAATAAATAAATAAAATAAAAATATTGTTCTTAAAATATGCTCATTAAGGGGACATATGACATTTTATTTTCAATCTTCTTTCACTTAGGAAATATTGCAATGAATGGTTATGTTCAAATAGCATACAAATCAGGATTAAAACATTTCTTTCAGTTTCAGGACCACTGGTTCGTTACCCACAGTAAGAAAACAATAGAAATGTAGATGCGGATGGAAAATGTCATAACATCTACATACTTTCACAAAGAAATTAGTATTGGGGCTTGAAATAAAGCTAATAAACGCCATAAAAATCCACCAGGCTAAATTTTCATATTCGTATTTGGATATTTAAAAAAAATTATGAAATTTTAACTTTCTAAATTTCATTAAAATATCATACATTACATATCCTTAATGTGAACAATAATGTGAATATTTAAAATCAGTATGGTGGATCTGTTTATTAAAACATCCTGAGTAGTCTCTGAAAATTTCATGCAATTATATTCAATAACGTCTAAGTTATTACTTATTACACTTTGAACCTGATAAATGTAAAAATCACAGTATTCAGTAAACGCAAAAAGGGGTTTAAATTGGTTGTAAAATCATTGCTATAAACAATAAAGATGTTTTATGCAGGTAAATAGAAAATGGATACGAGTGAACAACCCTCTAAGTAAATTTATATAAAAACAAATATATATACTTCATTATTCATAAATAGGAGGTTCCAAATTTGCAGTTTCATTACAACCATTAGAGAGAAATACTTTCACTACACTACGTATATGCGAGAAAGTAAAATGGATGCCGATCAGCTGTCAGGCGTCATAGTGCAATGCTGTTTTTAATAAATCTACATTGAACTGAATTGATCTGGAATTTAAAAAATCACTTATTGGTTCATTTTTCCATCACAAGTCCACCCAATAAGGCTCATGAAGTGTGCTCCATGTGAATATTTTAACAAATACAAGTATATGTACTCCTCAGTCTTTATTAGCTTCATTAGCTTCTGTTTTGCATCCTAAACATATGATATTGGATTCAAATGGTTTAAACTGAACAGTTCATACAGAATGATGGCCTTATGCTGAAGAGCATGGTGCCGTGAGCTTTGTTCACTGAACTATTCAGATTGTGAACTGATTTTAACTTAATTTTGTATGGTATGTTACAGCTCTCTTGCTACCGAAACGGCGTCTTGGCGAAGGTCATGGGCCCTGAAGTTTTGCGGAGAGGGGTCCATGGCGAGATAGGTCATGGGCCCCGAAGATTTATGGAGGGGGTCCATGGCGAGAAATGTAAAGCGACGCTGGAGTAGGGAAGCCCTGTATAACATCTAAACTGGTGAGTTGCATTGCTCTTGATTCTTTTGTCCCTCTTTTATAACTGAATAGTTCAGATGACAAATTAATGGCCTTATGCTTAAGAGTATGGTGTCGTGGTCTTTGTCCTGTGAACTATTCAGATTGTGAACTGGTTTTAACTTAATGTTTTATGGTATGTTACAGATCAATGGCGAAGACACCCTTCATCTTTATGAGTACCGAAACGGCGTCCCAGCGAAGGTCATGGGCTCGGAAGATTTATGGAGGGGGTCCATGGCGAGAAAGTAAAAGCGACGCTGGAGTAGGGAAGCCCTGTACAATATCTATACTGGTAAATTGCTTTGCTCTTGTGTTTTTATACTCCTTTTTACCATCTGAATAGGTCATATGAGAGATTCGTGGCCTTACGGTGAAGAGTATGGTGTCGAGATATATCTCCAGTGAACTATTCAGATTGTGAACTGGGTTTAACTTAATTTTTTATGGTATGTTACAGATCAATGGCGAAGACAATCTTCATCTTTATGAGTACCGAAACGGCGTCCCGGGGAAGGTCATGGGCTCTAAAGGTTTATGGAGGGGGTCCATGGCGAGAAAGGTCATGGGCCCCGAAGATTTATGGAGGGGGTCCATGGCGAGAAAGGAAAAGCGACGCTGGAGTAGGGAAGCCCTGTACAATATCTATATTGGTAAATTGCTTTGCTCTGGTGTTTTTATGCTCCTTTTTACCATCTGAATAAGTCATATGAGAGATTCATGCCCTTATGCTGAAGAGTATGGTGTTGAGATATATCTCCAGTGAACTATTCAGATTGTGAACTGGTTTTAACTTAATTTTTTATAGTATGTTACAGATCAATGGCGAAGACAAACTTCATCTTTATGAGTACCGAAACGGCGTCCTGGGGAAGGTCATGGGCTCTAAAGGTTTATGGAGGGGGTCCATGGCGAGAAAGGTCATGGGCCCCGAAGATTTATGGAGGGGGTCCATGGCGAGAAAGGAAAAGCGACGCTGGAGTAGGGAAGCCCTGTATAACATCTATACTGGTAAATTGCTTTCCTCTGGTGTTTTTATGCTCCTTTTTACCATCTGAATAGGTCATATGTAGAGCCCGGATTTCCATGCAAATGCATGTTTTTATATGCGTTGGTTAGACTTCTCAAACTTTGTAGTTACTCATTACATGACTTATGGATTCCAAATAACCATATTTTTTCCGTGCATGTTTGCATATTTCGGTCTTTTTATGGCAAAATTCATGCATAATGCATGTTTTGGATTTTTTGGGTGTAATGTAGCATATTCAGACGTTTTTAATGCATATAAACCCTCATTTTCTGGTTTTAGTGCATAATATAAAGTTACCATGCATAACTGTGCATATTATGAATGTGCCTCCATAAAATCTCGGTTTTTCAAAGAAACGTAAAAATGTTGTATTGTATTACCATTGCTATATTTTGATTGACTTGGCAACAGAGTTTGCCACCTGCATGAATTTGAGAGTGCAAACTACTGTTTGTCCTAAATAAACAGTAATATAATACACAAGGCTACAAAAGAAAATGCAGACTCGCCGACCCCCACCACCTTCCATTGAAAGAAAACTGCTAAACAGAATGTTCACTGCTTGAATTTGTGAGTCACTAGCCATTGTTGAAGACTTTAGAATGTGTTGTAGAGAAATGGGTGTGACAATTAGGAAAAGACTTAAGAAGGTACTTAGTTCAAATCCCGATCTTAAACTTCTGAAAACAGTGAAATTGAAATATATTGTAGTATAGTGCGAATTTTTGATAGTGCATGTTTCGCCCTTCATTGTGCATATTTGGAGATACGATAGTGCATGAATGCATGCATATTTTTAAGTTTGATAGTGCATGAAAATCCGGGCTTTAGTCATATGAGAGATTCGTGGCCTTACGCTGAAGAATATGGTATCGAGATATGTCTCCAGTGTACTATTCAGATTGTGAACTGGTTTTAACTTAATTTTTTATAGTATGAGTACCGAAACGGCGTCCCGGGGAAGGTCATGGGCTCTAAAGGTTTATGTATGTATGTATGTATGTATTTATTTATTTACACTGCAATTGGGCTTTGCCCGGTGTCAGTGGTATCAATTACATTTACATTACAAGAAAACATTAAAAATTAAGAAAATATTAAAAATTATTACAGATATCCATTCTAATAACTAATAACCAAGGCCCGGATTCTAATGACATGCCATCTTTTTATTGATGCTCCATAGACATTGCCAACTTGTGGATAAATCCAAATCATGGCCTCTAGATTATAGAAATGCATTTTTATTAGGTCATTTTTTGTCATTTTATGCAATTTTATATTTTTAGGGTATTTATTTCAATTTTAGGTCATTATTTTGTCATTTTCGTGTCATTTGCTTCCTTATTTAGTCATTTTTATGTATTTACATTGAGTGTATTAACTTTCTTTCGTCGCTAGCGGTGCTGTCTTTGAAGTGTTGTTTGTTTAATGCAAGAAGGAAAAATTCGGCGTTAAAGTGTTGACATGTCTCAGTCGGAAATGATAATCAAAGAAACGCCAAAATTTTGTATTATATTATTATTGTTATTAGATTGACTTGGCACCAGAGTCTGCCACCTGCTTGGATTTGAGAGTGCCAGCCACTGTTTACCCTCAATAAACAACAATATAATCCGACAGATCACAAAAGGATGTGCCGAATTTTGACTCACCAGTGCCTCAGTGCCAGTATAAATTTCCATGAGAAAACAACATTCACAACATTACAATTATTTAAAGTCTTTATAATTATGTACAAACTAGTCCTTATTTTTTGTGTACAATAATAATATTTTATAAATATAATATCAGTTTTTACGTCATTTTTTATAATTATTAGGTCATTTTCTTTAAAATTTAGGGTCATTTTATAGGTCATTTTTCAAACAATTTTAGGTCATCAGAATCCGGGCCCTGCTAATAACCTAATATTCCTAACAAATTATGGAATTAAATAATAAATTAAATAACGAAATTAAATATGAGTTAATGAAGAAAAATACTTAAATACATGTCAAATTAAATATTTAAAAATATATATATTTATGGACGGGGTTCATGGCGAGAAAGGCAAAGCGACGCCGGAGTAGGGAAGCCCTGTATAACTCAATACTGGTGAGTTGCATCGCTCTGGAGTCTTTTGTTCCTTTTTATAACTGAATAGTTCAGGTGAAGGATTCATGGCATTATACTGAAGAGTATGGTGTCGTGGTCTTTGTCTTTGAACTATTCAGATTGTGAACTGGTTTTTATTTCATGTTTATATATGTTGCAGTTGCCGGGCGAAGAGACGAGGACCCAGACGAGGACGGTACCCAGCCAGCGTCCCGGCGTAGGACTGGTTTTGCCAACATTATGAAGGAAACAACTACCAAGCAGCATTGGCGATCGTCATCGGCAAACTACCCAACCGAAGACGCAGAGTTCATCGATGTCAGTACCGAAACAGCGTCTCGACGGTGGTCATGGGCCCTGAAGATTTATGGAGGGGGTCCATGGCGAGAAAGGTCATGGGCCCTGAAGATTTATGGAGGGGGTCCATGGCGAGAAAGGTCATGGGCCCCGAAGATTTATGGAGGGGGTCCATGGCTAGAAAGACAAAGCGACGCTGGAGTAGGGAAGCCCTGTATAACAACTGTACTGGTGAGTTGCATTGCTCTGGAGTCTTTTGTTCCTCTTTTATAACTGAATAGTTCAGGTGAAGGATTCATGGCCTTATGCTGAAGAGCATGTTGTCGTGGTCTTTGTCCTGTGAACTATTCAGATTGTGAACAGGTTTTTATTTCATTTTTATATATGTTGCAGTTGCCAGCCGAAGAGACGAGGACTTCTTCAAGGCCTGTACCTAACCAGCGTCCCGGCGTAGGACTGGTTTTGTCAACATTAAGAAGGAAACAAGCTACTAAGCAGCATCGGTGAACGTCATCGGCGAACTACCCGACCGAAGACCCGACCGAAGACGCAGAGTTCATCGATGTCAGTACCGAAACAGCGTCTCGACGGTTGTCATGGGCCCTGAAGATTTATGGAGGGGGTCCATGACGAGAGAGGTCATGAGATATTAGTTATGTGATCATTCCAAGAAAGTTTAGTATCCAGCACAAATCCAAGCAATTCACTGGAGATATGTCACGACATCATACTCTTCAGCATCAGGCCTTGAATCTTTCAAATAACCTATTCAGATGGTAAAGGGGAGCAAAAAAACGCAAAAACGATTAAACTTACCAGAATTGGAGTTGTACAGAGCTTCCCTACTTAAGCGCCGCTTTGACTTTCTCGCCATGGACCCCCCGAAGATTTATGGAGGGGGGTCCATGGCGAGAACGTCAAAGCGTCGCTTAAGTAGGGAAGCTCTGTACAACTCCAATTCTGGTAAGTTTAATCGTTTTTGCGTTTTTTGCTCCTCTTTTACCATCTGAATAGGTCATTTGAAAGGTTCAAGGCCTGATGCTGAAGAGTATGATGTCGTGACATATATCCAGTGAATTGCTTGGATTTGTGCTGGATACTAAACTTTCTTGGAATGATCACATAACTAATATCTGTAAAAAATTGTCAAGGATCCTGTAAGCTCTTCCTATACTAGTAAATACTGTAAATATAAATCTTCTTAAGTATGTGTACCATTCTCTCTTTCATTGTCAGTTATTGTATGGAGTATATCTATGGGGGCATTCCTCAAATACAATAAAAATCTTTAGACTTCAGACAGCAGCTGTACATATTATAAGTACAAAAGCCAGTTATTATCATTGTAAACTTCTATTTATTGAAAACAATATTTTAACTTTTCCAGGCATTTATATCTATACTTGCCTTGTTTAAATTAAAAAAAGACAAAATACGTATTCTCTACAGTCTGATGGTCAGTGCTACAGTATGAGATCCAATGTAGCTCTCAATGCAATGTATTGTCGTACATCGAAAACTTTGAATAGTTGGCAGAGCTTTGGTATTCAGCTTTTTAATCTATTACCGGTACCTACTAAAGCTAGGAGTATAAGTTTGCTACGTTTTAAAAGGATATTGCATGAATGGTTAACTCTTAAGGCTTTTTATACTATTGACGAAGTTTTGGAAATTGGTTTTATTGATATAAATTTTTGATAAATCACCTGCATGCACTATGTCTAGTGTTTAATGTACGTGTATATTTATCTAATCACTAGCTTAAATGGCCCGGCGTCGCCCGGGTTTTGTATTTTGTAATATGAAATTAACATATGGAGGACTTTCGATGTTGAAACTCTAGGTCCTTATATAATATGTATGTAGAATTCGAAATAAGGAAGAACGACATATGGCACTCAGACTATTCCCTCAGAAAACGGTAGATATAGCTTTTCATGGCTCATAGAGGATGGTGAATGTTGCATTCCATTGCTTGTTGTACACACCATGCCTGGGAGGAGTGCAAATAAGAAGAAAAAGAAATTCCGGTTGCATAAGATTGTATTGTCTTGACAGAAAATTGTATTTCAAATTCTCATATTACCATACAACCGTTTCGGGGCTGAAGTAAAAAAGAAATTCAATATCACTTTTATACTTTCCTTCCCAAAAACCTGGAACATAATATACTGCGCGCGTAAGACTGAAAATGTTCCATCCCATTTTGTCTTCTTTTAGATGCTTAGGGCCTCTGATAAACATCTCTAGGCCTATTTCTCAACTAATACAAAGCCTATAGGTATGAGTGACGTATCAGTGGATAGGATTTGTTACCGACTTCCGATATAGTATACTCACTGGCACACACTTAAGTTGTTCCTGCAATACGACCGCTTATTCTACATCAAAATGTGAAGTGAGAAAATGATATTTTCCATGTCGAGGGTAGAGAAAGTTATGTGACTGCTTTATTTTCGTGGATTTTATTCTTCAAGAATTATTTTCACAAATGTATTAATTACATCGATAGTATCAGAACTTGTTAAAGCCCAGTATTATAATATACTTTCCAAAGCCCTATGTGAACACCGTAAACAATACTTTCGTTATGTAAACAATTGGCAGCAGAACTTTCTAACTCTGCCTAATTTCACATTTCCAACTTTTCCCGTGGATTTTCCGAAAATTTTCTTTCATACAAACCTTGTCCTGACAATTACGAACACAACAAAACAAAAATCAGCCAAATCGGTCGAGCCGTTCTCAAGTGATGCGGCAACAACCCTTTTGTAAATTCATTTTTATTAATATAGATAGATAGATTAATGTCTTTTTTGTTATCATTTTGAAACACACTGTACTGGGTTTTCTGCAAATAAATTACTGCTACTACTACTACCACTAATACTACTACTACCCCAATACAACCTTTTATTCTACGTTGAATGTGAAGGATAGAGGATGTCACGTGAATATTTCACATCACATCTTTGTGTTTCGAAATCAAGCATTTTTATGGTACAAGATTTTTATGTGTTTCCAAAGCATACATTATAATGATATATTAATTTTGGCGTAACTAAAACACAAAGCTGTAACTAATATGGTGTAATAAACTCCCCAGTGACAAAATTTCACAGCGCCATGAACAATATGAGAGTAAATTAAACTACAAAGTTGGTTCTTAATTAAAATTATTGTTTATCAACGTTCTCTAAAGTGTCTGTTTTGACCTAAATATTAGAAGCATTTGTGTATGTGTTTGATCCTATTTATCTGGCAAGCCATGTGTGTGACTGTGTATGCGTGTTACTTTATCAAAATACATGCCTTTACCCTCCTCCATTCCTTCAGATAATATGGTAATTAATAGGAGAGTGTAAAGGGGGAAGAGGTATTCAATATTGTATTCAAAGAGCTAATATGTTATTGTTGCTACTGCATCAGCTTGGGGTTTCGGCAATTTGGTATTAATTAACGGCAAATTTGCGGCTAGAAGCTTCGCTCGATCGCAGAGTGCTAGCACAAAGCAGTACTGACTGGTTCACAGAGTACCAGGACTTATAATGCACAGTAAGGTACGCTTCACTTCACATATGATTAATTCATATCTCCGCTGTAACGTGGTCATGATGGCTATTGCCTCTACATTTACATGATAGCCTGTTAATCAAGGAATAAGCGCACTGATACCAGCTACAATGTAAAGGAAAATTATAATACTTTCACTGAGCTCTGAATTTAAATCCCGGGACGTACTCTTTTGAGAATATGACCACCACTGAGTTCTGCCCGTTTTCAAATTGTCCTCTTGACACCTTTAAGATCATCATTATCATCATCATTATAATCAATCTCAGGGGATGGATAGCCGTGTGACCTGTTCCGTCCTTTCAAATAAACTCCATCTCTTCATGGGTCTTCTTTTCTCTCTCTTCCCTTGTGGTCTGTATTCTAGGATCGTCTAAGTGAAGCCAGACTCTGGCATCCGACGTATATTTCACTTGATTTCTTTAATTTTCATATATAAATTGAATGTGTTCAGTTCATTCCTTATTGCCTCGCTGTACATTTTATCTGTCCTTCTATATCCAGCCACTGCTCTCAAAAATTTCATTTATGATGCTTCTATTTTGTTTTTGTTTCTTGTGATAAGTTAGTCCAGCATTCTGATCCATATATTAGAGATGGCACTGCTAAAATGTTATAAACAGGGCCCGGATTCTAATGACATGTCATATTTTTATTGACGCTGCATAAACATTGGCAATTTGTAGATAAATCCTAAGCATGGCCTCTAGAATATAGAAATAAATTTTTATTAGGTCATTTTTTGTCATTTCATGCAATTTTATATTTTTAGGGCATTTATTTCAATTTTAGGCCATTATTTGGTCATTTTTATGTCATTTGCTTCCTTATTTAGCCATTTTCATGTATTTACATTGCGTGTAGGCCTATTAATTTTTTTCGTCGCTAGCGGTGCTGTCTTTGAAGTGTTGTTTGTTTAATGCAAGAAGGAAAAATTCGGAGTTAAGTGTTGTCATGTCTCAGTCGGAAATGAGAATCAAAGAAACGCCAAAATTTTGTATTAAAATCCTATTGTTATTAGATTGACTTGGCACCAGAGTCTGCCACCTGCTTTGGTTTGAGAGTGCAATTACTGTTTACCCTCAATAAACAACAATATAATCCTGCAGACCACAAAAGGATGTGCCGAATTTTGACTAACCAGTGCCTCAGTACCAGTATAAATTTCCGTGAGAAAAGAACATTCACAACATTACAGTTATTTACAGTTTTTACAATTATGTACAAACTAGTCTATAACTTTGTGTCTACAATAATAATTTTTTATAAATAAAATATCAGTTTTTAGGTAATTTTTTATAATTATTAAGTCATTTTCTTTAAAATCTAGGGTCATTTTATAGGTCATTTTTCAAACAATTTTGGGTCATCAGAATCCGGGCCCTTGTTATAAAATTTCAAAAGAGTATCTTTCCGTGTTTTGTTTATGAGAGTTCTAATTGTCCCACATATTTGATTAAAGTATTGTCATTTTTTTTGTCTAATTATCTTGTGTTACCAACTTCACAGCCTAAATATTTAAAATATGCACTTGTTCTATTATATTATTATCAACTAAAATTTTACATCTTAATATTGTGTTTTACTTTGGAAAGCTATAATTTTCGTTTTTGTTTGGGATATTGTTAAATTAGCCTATAGATGAGGTAGACCATTAAGGGCAGTCAGTCATAGGAGAGAGGTTCCATCTGGCGGTGTGAAGTAAACTCTGGCTTAGCTCAGTTGGTAGAGCATTGGCACGGATAGCCAAAGGGCCTGGGTTCTAATCTCAGTATCAGGAATTTTTCTCCTGTAATAGTATCTTCTTAAATTATAATTCAATGCTATGATTTGTAACTCGTATATGATATGTTTACATTGTTGCTAAGTAGGGTTATATCTCGAAATAATATCACGTACGCAATTTTATGACCATAATCTCGCAGCACTTGTTTCCAAGTTAAAGTTATTTGTGCATTAAAATGTTGTATACGTCATATGTGTAGGCAGCACGATAAAATATTTCGAGTAAGTCTAAATTATTGATAGCCGCCATAAGCTCTGGCTGACCCTACATTCCATACCATGTACTTATCGATTATGCATTGACTTCCGGTGTCATGACGTCAGCTGGAGGGCAGGTATAAAATTATAAAATGAGACAAGCAGGCGTAAGGATGGATTTGAAAAATTGCAGTCATCTTGTTTTGCAATTCGTATGCAAGCTAATCCTCATATGGAAAATTTGTGTTGGGCTGTTCGATTCAGCAATAATTGATCTATGTATTTTATATATTAATAAATTTCATTTCCGCTAGTGCTTATTGATTTTATGTAGGCTATAGAAGTAATTTTTCCACTTTGTGCACTAGTAATAGGAAAGAGAGAATTAGATAAATGTTGAAAAGGAACCAATTACATAATCTTGGTATTCAGCATTTAATTGCTACTATATAATTGTAAAATATGTATAAGATATATTATACTATTATAGTTAAGTTATGATCAATATGATATGAAACTAAGTTGTGATAGTCAAAGTTTAAAATATACTATATATAGATATAAAAGAATTGAGAGATTTACATATTAGTAACATATCAAACTTTGACTATCACAACTTAGCTTAATATCATATTGATCATAACTTAACTGTAATATTACAATATATCTTGTACATGTATTGAAATTATATATTACCAATAAAAAACTGAATATCAAGATCATATAATTGGTTCCTTTTCAACATTTATCTAATTCTCTCTTTCCTATTACTAGTGCACAAGGTGGAAAAATTACTTCTATACATAAAAACTATGTATTTTATTTATGTTCAATCATCTGTCTAACGGAGGTCGTGTCTCCGATCCGGTATTCACCTGATAGAGTGAGAAAAACCCCGCAAAAACCTCACTTGAATCGGCTACTACGTGGGTTCACCCGTAGTTGTCCGGGCATTTTGGGAAGTTACCCATTTTGTGGTCGGTTTTCTCCCGGGAGCCTGAGCATTCACCGAGTCTGCTTCTCACTATCGGTTAATCTCAATTCCGGGTTTTCTAGATATCAGGGGTGCCCACAGGGGGGGGGGGTTAAGACGCAGACTGCGTCATTGAAATTTCTGGGGGGGGGGGGCAAAATATTATCATTTTATGAATTTTCTGGGGGGGAGGGTTGAAAATTGTTGAAAAATTAGAGTTTTATATGTTAAAATAAAAACGGTCAAGTTTTATAACTTTAAAAGGTCTCTTCTAATTCTTTAGAAGTGAAAAGTCAATAAATTAGTGCCCATACCCGGGGGTGGGGGGGCGCAAGGGAAAAAATGTATATTAATAATTATTAGTCAGGTGTTTTTATTTTAAGACAATTATTTGAAAGTCAGTAGAGACATAAACAGTTTGCTGAAGTTTTACCAAATCGACAACATGAAAGCAGAGTCCACAGTGGATTAGGAAAGGGGGGGGGGGAGTTCAGGGGGTTTTGACCCCCAAAAGTAAAAACCTAAAATTATATATTTGTATTTAAAAAAAAAATATTTAACTAAACAAGATTTGTTGGTGTGTCAAATATGATATAGCAGTTGTTTTCTTCTCATAACATAATGAGTAGGCCTATTATGTCCACTGTTCCATGTGTTATTAAACTTTTCTTATAAATAGTAATAAGTATGATAACTTAGGTTTCCAACACTTTCTTCTATGAGTTGCCATGTCTTAGAGTATAGTAAACAAATTTGCTAACTAGTTTTTCTGTGCTAAAATAGTGTAAAATGTGATTTTCATTAGTTCAATACTTGAAAATTTTCCGGGGGTGGACCCCCACGCTTAAGTAATGATTTCTTATTTACATTGGCATGTCTTAGAGTGTGGTAAACAAATTTCCTAACTAGTTTTTCTGTGCTAAAATAGGGTAAAATGTGATTTTCATTAGTTCAATACTTAAAAATTTTCCGGGGGGGACCCCCCACTTAGGTAAGGATTTATTATTTACAATGGCATGTCTTAGAGTTTTGTAAACAAATTTCCTAACTAGTTTCTCAGGCTAAAATAGAGTAAAATATGATTTTCATTAGTTCAATATTCAAAAATTTCCCGGGGGTGGACACCCAACTTAGGTAACAATTTCTTGTTTACATTGACATGTCTTAGAGTATGGTAAACAAATTTGCTAACAAGTTTTTGAGTGCTAATGTAGCATAAAATGTTATTTTCATTAGTTCAATATTTAAAAATTTTCCGGGGGTGCACCCCCCGCTTAGGTAATGATTTCTTTTTTACATTGGCATGTCTTAGAGTATGGTAAACAAATTTCCTAACTAGTTTTTCTGTGCTAAAATAGCGTAAAATGTGATTTTCATTAGTTCAATATTTAAAAATTTTCTGGGGATGGACCCCCGACCTCCTTTTTGGGGGTTTTCCAAACCCTCCTGGCACGTTCAACCCTCCCCGAAATTATTTTCTGGCTACATCATTGTTGCACTTATTATATTATTATTATATTATTAATATAATATTACAAAGTGGCCCAAGAAGTTAAAGTGACAAAAAATAAATTAATTAAAAAAATTGCCCCCTCTCTAGAAAATATCATATGGGCGCCCTTGTCGACAGCCAATCAGTTTGGGGGGTGAGCAATGAAGTTGGGGGGGGATGAGCAATGAAGTTTTGGGGGGGGTGAGTCATGAAGCTTGGGCGGGGGGTGGGCACCCCTGTAGATATCGTCTATTTCCTGTAGCTTGTGTACTATAGTCTACGGCAATGGAATTTTAAGTTATTTCGAGAAGTTAATAAACTAATGACAAAGAATTAGCTCTAATCAACAGAGTAGTGACTTGCAATTATTATTAAGGGAAGGGGTTACTGAGAATTTATTTTTTGCTTATTTGACATTTGCTATATTATTTTATTTTTCTATATTATTTGCTTATTCTTTGACGACATGTTTATCGCATCCTCCCGATGTTGTTACCTCTTCATAAAATTTGTAATTCAGTTTTTTGGAGGCGGTGTAATTATCTAAAAATTATCAAGCTTTAATTTCCAGGAAAACCTACCTAGTCTGTAAAGGCAAAAACTGTCATTTTACTAATTTAGTGTCATATACGTACATAACTTCGGTGTATGTCTATTTTTTCTATTCGCCATACTCATAACTAGGGTTAGGATGTTTGTGACATGTCATATTTTTATCCTGACCTCCGTTCTTGCCACAAACACAAATTAGACACGAACTGCATGCTTCTTATCTTAATCGGACCGTTTTTATTTTGCATATAAAGTCATATTTTGGACTTTTTGTGATCTTGGTCATGTTTTCGCCATATTTGTAATTTAACGTCATATTTCAGTTATAAAGTTGGTAAAGGAGCACAATTATGCAGTGTATGTTCCACATGGTCGAGTTAAATTTGAAATTTACTTAAATAATTTAATGTGTATGCTAAATTTATAGGTAAATTAAAATTAAAATTAACGCAATTATTCATATTTTATAGGGACATGCAAGGTCTACAAAATATTACGAGTATTTGGAGCTAATCAAGCGAGCAAACAGGAGAAAATTGTTTAAAAATAAAAGTTCATTACAAACAAAACTGTAATCACCAAAATTGTTAAAAAGTTATTATCTGATTGAATTCATGTGATGTAAGAATTGAGTGTATTTTTAAACTTTTTAAATTGAAACATTTATTGTTTCTAAATGATTTTATTGGGTCATATTTAGGATTTTTATGTCATATTAAGTCATTTTTAAGGGTATATTTGCAGTCATATTTTCCTTTTTTAGGTCATAAATATTCGTACCTAGTTTAACATTTTAAACAAAACAACAGTCTTATATTCAGGAGAGTGTTTTGTGGTTTAAAATAAAATAAAAAACATAATATTAAAACAGGGCGTCACCCTTTAACACATAAATTCTAAAACGAAGAGTCCAAATCCACATTGAACCTCCCGTGGCAGTATTACACAACCAATTCCAAAATATCGATACATTCAAAGATAATATCATTGCAGTCATTTCAATTAGATTATCGATACAGAATTCACTAATCTAGGTATTGTTCATATAAATGGCTTTGACAGCATTCGAATATCCAACATTTCATAATTTCGCTAATCCATTAATACTACGAGATATTCTATTCCACCTAATGCATGAAACGAATTTTCTGTTGTGCTGTACAAAGAATCAAATTATGATATGGAAAGCTGCGGATCTGTAAATACTGAAAATGAAGTCTATGCTATTTTCAATAAGGCAATTTTTGTTTGGTGTAACATATGTGTTATCGTGGAAATACGAGATTGGTTGTGAAAATTAATTCACAACATTGCTGCAAATGTTCGTTATATGATAAAAGGATTTTAGATGTGACGATAATGATAATATGATAGCATCGAAATCCTTTCCGTTTGTAAATTATGGCTGGTACATTTTCATCTCTCCATACTTTAATTTATGAAATACGTCATTTAATGTTACTGACTGTTTAGACTGTTTTGGTTTTCAGACTGTTTATTAAGACTATTTTTCGAAGGTTTGAGCAGCTGCTTAGTCGTTTAACTTCAAAGCGCAGGAGTGCCCTTTCATGAGTATAATATCAAGAGCAAGGCATTTAAAGACCAAAAAATAGTGAAAAATGCATTATGACCTAAAATAGGTTTAAAAAGACAATTTCTTTAAATGACCAATAAATTATATCTTATTACTTATAATTAACATTTTAGAAGTATTGCTTTAGAGAGCAATTTAATGGATAACAGTGCACTATATTTAAATTACAATCTAAAATTATAATTTATGTTACTAACGAAGTAAGTAAATGCTACTTGGATACGTGAATAAATGCCATCTAAAATGAATACAGAACATCTGAATTAAAATGAATAGTGAAGATTTGACGGAAATTCTCAAATGAAAATTATTTTCTTTTGTCTGAAAGTAATTAAATGTTTCTCTGTAACTCCACTGAAATAGTCGGTGCATATTGAAAATAGGAAACATCTCATGGATTTAGTTCACAGTCATTAATGTAACTCTTCCCAAAAAACTACTAAAAAATCTTATGTGACATTCACATAACTTCCTCTGGCTAAATAAAAGTTTGGCCTCTTAGAATAATTTATTAGTTATGACATTCTCGTCATACAAATTGGATGTAAGAATGAAAAAAACATTGTTATATCAGCTTAACAAGTATTTTTTGAATATTTTTTTTTAGATTTTCTTTTTCAAAAACATTTATATATTTTTTTGAAAAAACTAGTAATGTTAAATGAAGCATTGTACCTGGGTAGATAGTGTTCTTCATGTGATATTAACAAATACACAGAAAAATAATCACTCAGAAATATTGATATCTGTCGAAGGCATCATGGAAATGAGACCGCCGGCGTGGTCTTGTAGTTAGCGTCGCTGACTACAGATTCGGGTTCGATCCCCGGTACCTCCTCGGATTTTTCTGGAGTAGGGAGGTCTGGAAGAGGTGCGCTAAGCCTCTTGATTCAAATTGAGGAGTTGCTTGATAGAGAAGTAGCGGCTCCGGTCATGGAAACCGCCATTAACGGCCGTGGGTGTCGGCATGCTGACCACATGCTCCCAATCCTGCTATCTGCCTATGGTAGATGTCACAGCGGTCGGGTGGTAGGCCTAGTCCCTTCAGCGCCACGGGTTTAGAGTTAATCACGGAAACGACATTTCAGTGCATGAAACGTGGCTGCCATTTTGTAACGACTATTCAACTCATACGCCGCGTGTTTGATATTGACCAATAACGTTTAGCAATTCCTCGGATATAGACCAATCACGGCCGTTTATCTTACAATATTCTTGTAGGAATAGCGAGGATGGCATTTTATTGGGTAAAATGGTCTGGTCGTTACTGGAGACGCAAGTATCAGTGTGCAGTGATTAATAGTCAGATGGTGCCACTAAGCGGCACGAAAACAGATTATTTCATACAACATAATTTGTTTGGAAATTGAAATAATAGAAATGTACATTGATTAAGAACACAATTTCGATTCTGTGCAAGCCAGTTCGTGTGCGTTTATTCTGTTCTGCTTTTAGCTTAATTGAATGAAGTTAACTATGTCTTATATGCTCTGGTGGTAGCACTGATTACACCAAAACAGCTCGAATCGATTCATGGACGGTTGATTCATAGTATGCCGTGATCTCGCAGCTGTTAGTTTTGTTTTTGTAGAACAAAGCACGAAAGTTATTATTATTTGTATTATCTGGTGGATTTTTATTCATTGAATAGTCTTAATAAATCCAACTCGAGTTGACGAGTTGCATCAGATAAATTCGCTCCTGCTGCGCAGTCGCGAATCTATCGATAAACTCGTCAACTCTCGTGGGATTACCTATGATAATTACCCTTAATTTTAATAGTTTGATTTTGAAAATACAATGTAATTGTAGAAGTACTAGAAGTACTCCATGAAGAGTATGTCAGATTGTAAGGTTGTAGAGCAACTAGGCCCTGAGAAAAAATAATGAATTTCACCTATTTCTCCCCTATGAATTTCACCCAAAGCTGTATGTCCCCCCTTAATTTAACTAATAGAATCCTTTTCTATTGAAATAAACTAAGTTCATTGTTTCTTGAAATTTTGTTTGTTAACTATTTAGCTATGCCCCAGTTCAATATATAATGTATAGCTCATTATTTAATATAATTGAAATAAACTGCTATTGCTATTGAAATAAACTAAGTTCAATGTTTCTAGAAATTTTGTTTGTTAACTATTTAGCTATTCCCCAGTTCAATATATAATGTATAGCTCATTATTTAATATAATTGAAATAAACTAAGTTCAATGTTTCTAGGAATGTTGTTTGTTAACTATTTAGCTATGCCCCAGTTCAATATATAATGTATAGCTCATTATTTAATATAATTGAAATAAACTGCTATAGCTATTGAAATAAACTAAGTTAAATGTTTCTAGAAATTTTGTTTGTTAACTATTTAGCTATGCCCCAGTTCAATATATAATGTATAGCTCATTATTTAATATCATTGAAACAAACTGCTATTGCTATTGAAATAAACTAAGTTCAATGTTTCTAGAAATTTTGTTTGTTAACTATTTAGCTATGCCCCAGTTCAATATATAATGTATAGCTCATTATTTAATATCATCGAAATAAACTGCTATTGCTATTGAAATAAACTAAGTTCAATGTTTCTAGAAATTTTGTTTGTTAACTATTTAGCTATGCCCCAGTTCAATATATAATGTATAGCTCATTATTTAATATCATTGAAACAAACTGCTATTGCTATTGAAATAAACTAAGTTCAATGTTTCTAGAAATTTTGTTTGTTAACTATTTAGCTATGCCCCAGTTCAATATATAACTTAATGTATAGCTCATTAATTATTATCATTACAGAAAAGTAAAGTTTGCTGTGTTTGATTTCCATGTCAAAAGAAAGCTATTATGCACCGTGTAAATGAGACGGTTTCAATCACAAAATGTGTATTTCTTTTAATAGCATAAGCAAACACAAATATACGTTTCTGTATACCGGTATTCCATTCCTGTTTGTATTCCATTAAAGATGAAATGGAGCGTGATCCAAGCTTTTTATAGACATCCGAACACAAAAAAAAGTACTCAGCTAACACAATACTCCAGTAGCTAGACTTTACCGATTTGCACAGCATAGAGGAAGGGGGATGCTTTGAGCGTATGTATGTATACTAATTACACAGACTGCAGCTAAATCTCTAATGTGCTGCATCACTAATAATATCAACAATTCTCCAAACATGGAATTGCCGCATCGAAAATTATCAGTTTGATGGAAATACATGGCTAAATCTCCCCCTAGAGATTGAAGGGAGAGTCTGTCAAAAATTATGAATGAGGAGGGTAGGATTGGTTTTATCACGACACGTGGCATCAGGAAATCCTTCAAATCTACAAACCCTCTCGCATTATATATGCTAACTTCCCTTGTGCCAGAATTTAAAATTGACAGCGGAGCCATTATTCTGTAGTTTGTATGGAAATACATATTACGAGGGCCATCCGTTAAGTAAGTTTCCCTAGGGCCGTTTACAGAAACAAAACACAATTTCATGGAAATGTTTACTGAAATATTTACAGCAAATGTGCAGCTATTTTTCAACAAATTCGCCACCGGAATTGAGACATATGTCATACCGTGGAACCAACTTTTGAACACATGTGTTGTAGAAGTGTGCCGCCTGGGATCTGAACCACTGTGTGAGAACCACCTCCATTTCTCTGTCATTTCCTGAGGGGTAGGAAAATATGAAAATCATTGGAAGTGAAGTTCGGGCTGTAGGGTGAATGTTGAAACACATCCCGGCACGTCACCTGCAAAAGTTCGGCTGGGAAGCGTTTTAACATCCATCCTACAGCCCGGACCTCACTCCCAGTGATTTTCATCTTTTCCTACCCCTTAGGAAATGACAGAGAATGACAGAGAAATGGAGGTGGTTGTCACACAGTGGTTCAAATCCCAGGCGGCAGACTTCAACCCCTTTCCTACCCCTCAGGAAATGACAGAGAATGACAAAGAAATGAAGGTGGTTGTCACACAGTGGTTCAAATCCCAGGCGGCAGACTTCTACGACACATAAGTTCAAAAGTTGGTCCCACAGTACGACAATTGTCTCAATTCCAGTGGCGAATAAGGTTTAAAATAGCTGAACACTTGCTGTATCTGTTGCAATAAATATTTTCATGAAATTGTGTTTTGTTTCTGTAAAGTGTCCCAGGGAAACTTACTTTCTGGACGGCCCTCGTATAATTAAACCACAAATTAAATACGATATTAGCTACAGTTTCACTAGTAAGGCTGTTCACTTATTAGAATCTATCGACATTATAATTATTATGTTAGTTATCACCAGGGCCCGGATTCTGATGACCTAAAATTGTTTCAAAAATGACCTATAAAATGACACTAAATTTTAAAGAAAATGACTTAATAATTGTAAAGAATGACCTAAAAACTGATATTTTATTTATAAAAAATATTGTACGCACAAAGTTATAGACTAATTTGTACATAATTCTAAAAACTGTGAACGTAAAAAGGACGTTGTAGGTCTAAAAACTTTGTTCTTGATAGGAGCATTTGAGAAGAAAAGTAGGAAAGTGGTTTTTAAAATAGATCCTACAAAAAATGTTGCAACATACTAACCTAGTAATTTATATTATCCTATGAGAAAAAAATACGACAAAAAAGTTAATACACTGAATGTAAATGTATGAAAATGACTAAATAAAAAAGGAAAAGACACGAAAATGACAAAATAATGACTCAAAATTGAAATAAATGCCCTAAAAATATAAAATTGCATAAAATGACAAAAAATGACCTAACAAAAATGCATTTCTATAATGTAGGGACCATGATTAGGATTCACCTACAAGTTGGCAATGTCTAAGCAGCATCAATAAAAAGATGACATGTCATTAGAATCCGGGCCCTGGTTATCACAAACCTTTATGCATTCTATCACTCATATTAACTTCTCAATGATTCCAAATGGAATCACTGGAGCAGAAAGGGTTAAGAATATAATGATTAGCTTGCGTTGCTTAAAAACGGAGAACTAATAATGTAATTTCATAACGATATTAGATTTAAAAAAAAAAACCTATTCACTTTGTTTCGTCCTATTGCGCATAATTTTAAATCCTATTCCATTTATTTTCTTTCTTCTCTCTATTTCATATTGAAAACTTGTGAGGAAACGAAACTTGGCGTGTGACTTGAAAATTCTGTAAGTGTACAGAAAGTTGGAGTATTTGTTGTTGTCAAGTCACGATTTGACTTTAAGTACTGCTTTGTTAAGATGTTGGGACGTGTTAAATAAAAATACATGTTATTTTCACATACAAGTGTATCGTTCTAAATGTGTATTCGTCATGTACTAGCATTTGCGAAGTCGCATGATTAAATTCCATGGCCGGCCAATCTGAGTGTCATAATTTCACTTCGCGTGTGCTTACCCTAAATAAGTAATGCATACTTACTTATTGCAGAAATAGCAGAAGCATAAAGTTATTAGGCCCACAGTATCAGGTAAACAGACTCACCTGAAAATAAAATAAGGCATTTCAAAATTCAGGTTTATTTGCATTAGAAATCCCAATCCATCATGCATATATAATATTTTCCTGAAAGCTGCCTTTCAAGAGTACACACAGCTTTGCTTTTCGGGTGGCGTTCAAATTCACATTTTGAAAAAAAAAATGTTATGTTGTAGGCCTAATTTTTAGTCATAAAAAAATATTAATTTGTTATTATTATTCTTACAGTAAAAATAGAAAAAAATCATGAACAATGCAGCAAAATATATTAAACACTCCCAACTTCATACAGTAGTAAGTACCCGTGGAATAATAATTCTTGCACACTGGCCGTGTGAAGGCCACTGAAATTAAAGACTAACTGGAATGGCTGATGTCACTGTAAGTCTCTCAAAAAAATGTGTCCTGACTGTGCGACTAGTTGCATCTGGTTCTGCATGGAACAATCATAGTTGTTCATATTGTTTACATATAGAATATAGAATATATAATGCATTATATATTATATACAGAGAAACACTCATTACCTACATGGACTTTTGCGAGCATGCACATTTCATTCTTCCCTGCAAGACCAGGCATGATTAGTCGCATTAATAGCGTCATTTTTCTCCTATTCAGAAGTCGTTTCAGTTATGCCCGGTTTCTATAAACTCGCGAAATACCTATGGGTAAATTATCCAATGGACAACTTAGTTCCAGAATCACCCACCAGAGCACTAATGGTATAATGAGGAAATAAAAAATAATATATACTACCATGCCGGGGATCGAACAGTGGACCTCTTGAACCGTAATCCAGCACGCTGACAATGAGCTACGGTGAACATTGAGAACACGTCTTGAATAACGGAGATGTAATTGTTTCAGCCTATGATTCCACTACTGCAAGTCAAGACATGGTTTTGCAATAGGCCTATATATCGTACTAATTAGTTCGGAAGAACATTATCTTCATATAAATACTACTACTGTCGAGATCTAATGCGTAAGAGGAAGGAACAATGATAAGTACGACTCTAGTTTGCAATGTTTGCACACTCAGTGCTACCAAATACCGGCAAATACAGTCATTAGCGACAATGTACGGTACATGAAAATTTCAATAAGAAATATGTATATAAATTCTGATAAGCCCATCCTATTACGGAGAAACAAAGTCAACATTACAGATCATCTCAGCACTTCTAAAACTGTATTTTACAGGTACTGCAATCCGTGCACGTCCGCCATATTTATCCTACGAGAGGTTAAATTTTATCCAGCCATCCATGAAAGGATAAATTAACCCAAAGATTTACCCTTGGAAAGATCTAGCCCTAGTTTATAGAAACATTTTTTCTCTCATTTTCATATTTACCCAGTGGACTTTTATCTAGAAACTCGCCAAAACTGTGTGTTCTCGTTATCTTTAAATTATTTCTGTCCGTAAGAGTTTTCCTTGTGTAAATTCTGTTCATGGGATAATTTACCCATAGGCAATTCGCGAGTTTATAGAAACCGGCCATTAGTCCTTCATTTCAATGATGAAGGCTAAGCTGGAAATGTAGAGCTAGACTGAAGAACTGTTTAGTGTGTTTTCAGTCTGACTACATTTCCAGTACGGGAACCGATCTTCTTCTTCAAGTATATGTTACATGGTGCATTATATAACGTGATTGTACACTTTAAAGGGAAGTACACATCATGTTTCAATTTAAAAAAATTAAAAATTAAAAGATAATCAAGTTACTAGGTGGTAACTCGTGTAATAGTGCGAACACCTTGTCGTTTTTCGCAGAAAATTTGACCTTCAAAAAGGGTTTTATATATAAAGTTACACACATATAACAGCAAAAGATAAGAAAAATGCTAACAATCGTTGTTTTTAACACGCATTAAAGACCCCATTATTCATTATATTGTAATATTACTATAGAAAATTTATTCAAAATGCTAGGAATTCGATCTCTTCATGGATTATGAATCACTATTTATTAAGCTTTGTCTATAAGCAGTCCTCATTAATCTATTGTTATGAATGTTTCCCAAAACTAGAAGCTATAAGATCGTACTTGTCTAAGCGCCTACAAATAATACATAGAGAGCGCTTGAGTTACTAATTCATTTCATTGTGATGTAATTTTTCACAGAATTACGTGAAATTAATAATATTTCTACCTTTTTAGCTTAAAAATGGCCATTACGTACCGAGCACAATGATGCACTCCCATTGAGGTCTCTGTTCTTTCCTCGGCTTTTTCATGAACCTCAAATTCCCCATAACTTGATTAAATCAGCACCACAAAATTAGCCACCTAGTAGATTAATCACTTGGCAATTATTAAAAGCTGGGGTAACTGCAACGACAAAATGGCTAAGCATTTACATTTAAAAAACTTGATACTTTCACTGATAGGCCTATGTTAAGTACTCGATAACTACAAAGCTACAGTTTGTGATTAGTACGCCATTTTTTGGTATTTCATGAAAAAATTAAAAAAGAACAAATCAAATTGCCGACATATATTTTGAAAAAAGATACATTAATTTAAGGAATTCATAACTTATTAATAGCTAATTTTGGTTGCTAAGTAATTGGTTTATGTATGGGCATTTAATATTTCAATTCATAAAGCGGTGGACTTATAATTTTATTAAAGTATTTAAAAGTGAGTGATATTGGCATTGAAGCATTTGCAGGTGTAGCATGTGTTTCGAAAGGAAATCAAAGGAAAGGTATGAACTACCTTACGGTGTATTTAGTAATCAGCAGGGCATGTCATATTTTTATTGATGCTGCATAGACAACTTGTAGACAAATCCTAATCATTGCCTCTAGATTATAGAAATAAATTTTTATTAGGTCATTTTTTGTCATTTTATGCAATTTTATATTTTTAGGGCATTTATTTCAATTTTAGGTCATTATTTTGTCAATTTCGTGTCATTTTCTTCCTTATGTAGTCAATTTAATGTATTTACATTGAGTGTATTAACTTTTTTTCGTCGGTGCTGTCTTTGAAGTGTTGTTTGTTTAAGGCAAGAAGGAAAAATTCGGCGTTAAGTCTTGTCATGTCTCAGTCGGAAATGAAAATCAAAGAAACACCCAAAATTTTGTATTATATTACTATTTTTATTAGATTGACTTGGCACCAGAGTCTGCCACCTCCTTGGATTTGAGAGTGTAAACTACTGTTTATAATATATAATATAATCCAGCAGACCACAAAAGGAAATGCCGAATTTTGACTCGCCAGTGTCTCAGTGCCAGTATAAATTTCTGTGAGAAAAGAACATTACAGTTATTTACAGCTTTTACAATTATGTACAAACTAGTCTATAACTTTGTGTGTACAATAATAATTTTTTTATAAGTAAAATATCAGTTTTTAGGCCATTTTTTATAATTAAGTAATTTTCTTTAAAATTTCGGGTCATTTTTCAAACAATTTTAGGTCATCAGAATCCGGGCCCTGGTCATCAGTAAGAAGACTTAGGCCTAAGGCTAAATTCGAAACACTGTATTAACACAGTTAAATTACCAAAAAAAATAAATTATGAAATAAGGTCCTGGGCCCTATTTCATAAAAGTTACAATTTTACAGGTGACAGGTGACATAAAATTGTCTTACAGGTTTACATTTTGACAATTGTGTTTTTCATAAAAGCTGACAACTTTACATAAATGTCATGACAATTTTGTAGAATTGTATGACAATTTTACATATTGTTGTTTCTAAAAACTTTTGAGTTTACAGGTAAAAGTCTGACAAATATGTCAAATCTTAGGATACCTATCATTTATGGAACATTAATTTTTGCTGACATGTTTACAAATTTACAAAAAATGTAGAATTGTCATTACAGAAGTGACAGGCAATCTTTCATATGTAGGCCAACAGAGTAGGTTATGTACATGTGTGGCATAACTTGGCAAACTTTCTTGTGATTTAAACTTTGTTAATAAATTATTGATAAATTTCATCTTTGTTCTTTGAGGGAAATATTAGATTTATCAAAGAAGTTTTTAGTCTTATACCCTCAAAATAAAATACTAAGACGTATGAACAACACAGGAAAGTGGGGACAACCTTTTACAATATAACTTGTTATAATATAATTTGTAAATTATAAATAAATAATTTATTAGTTGATTCATACATAGTATGATACATGGTGACTTGTAATTAAAGCTAGTAAGATAAAATTCTAAGATTAATATTGGATTGGCTATACATAAAACATCTATATGAGGGTATAAGACTAAAAACTTCTTTGATACATCTTTGTTAATAAACTTGCTAAATTGTCTTGTTAATAATGAACACTAGTAGTAGTGATATTGGTAGTAGTGAAAGTGGTGAAGAAATAGACATGAAATCACCCAGTGTTTTTAGGCAATGGATTAACCTAACGTTCAATTTCAGTGACTTTGTATTAAAAGAGAAATATAATTCAATTATTTTCGATAGTAATAATCGATTGCTTAGGTATCATATTCGATGTTGAGACACGTATGTGAAAGCCATCTACAGTGTACTAAAGTAATCTTTAGGTTTGACATAAAATTGTCGCATTACTTCATCAATCAGGTCATATATGCTATACGGATGTGAAATTTGGTCACAAGCACACCCAAGACACTTGACAAAATTATATGGAATCCAGAGAGCTGTCTGTAGAGTGATTACAGGTGCTGACTACCTCACACGGAACGTCGAACTGTATGATTATTTGGAGATTATGAAATTCACTGATCATGTTCATAGTATGCAAGAAAGATTTTTGACATCTCTAAAACATCATATCAACCCCCTAATGAAAGAACTTGCTCAATGATTGTTTATGTTACAACTTGTCACTTCTAGTGATATAAGTTGTCAATATTTTGTGTATAATAATTTGTTCCAAGGTTATCAATACGAATTCATGTATAAGGCAGGGGTCCAATTTGAGACCTGGCACTTTTAAATAAACGCCATTTAGATTTAAAAAAAAAAAAAAATTGTCGCGTTTATGAAATGGGTTCTTTTAGTCTGACAATTTACATTAATTTGCCTGTAATGTAAGGAAAAGTTGTAATATTTATGAAAAATACAATTGTCGTGACATATTGACAAATTTGTCAGACTTGACATAATTGTCGTATTTGTCACACCTGTAGAGTTTTATGAAATAGGGCCCTGGTGTCATTAAAAATCTAATTGTGTTACCAATAACGGAATAACATTTTTGCACTGATATGTACAGTTACTTCTATCCTCATTTACCCGAGGAGTCTGGGTACTGGAGATTGGATTGTGTTAGGCAGGAGACTGTACGGGGAATCCTCTCTCTTACCATGCATGCAGGGGCAAAGTACTTATTATCGTGGATTACAGCAACGTTTAAAGGCTTTAATGGGGGAAGCATAATCACTGTAGGATTGCGAGGTTATGTGCAGTACAATCAAGATAATAAATTACATCATATTAAATCCAGGGAAAAATTGGAAACTGTTACTAAATTGAGCCAGATAATAGTACAGTGCGGAGGAAGTCCTGGTACAGTAAGGCTACTCTCTCCACCATTAAGTCCCTCTTACGGTAATGCAGACACATAATGCGAAAGGTCTATTTTAAAGAGGATATACAACAATTTCTACAAGAAAAGCATGGAAAATTTTCCAAATTGTTCCTGAATGGTTGTTAACGGATTTATTATTTACGTGAATAGTAAGAATGTGATGGACATATCACCTTACTTTTTATTTCTGAAATATCGCATCAGTATTTGCTTGTTTATACTTACTCGAAGTTTTATCTCTCCCCTTTCAGGAATTACGCATTCATATAGAGGGCAGCAACCTGTTGGGAGATCGGCTCTACGCCGGGGCCACCTCCGAGATAACACGAACACATAAAATGAGACATAACGTTCTCATATACATTCACTCTAAACAAGGCGAGGATGGAATGAAGATTATAATGATGGCCAGATGATATCCGCGGGCCAGAAGGGCCTAAAGTTACCCGAAATTCGTTTGCTTGTTTAATCTTTTATTTATATCGATCTACTTTTTAATCTATTTGTCTTCAATAAATTTTATAACCGAGCGAGGTGGCCATGATGGTAACGTCTTGGACTCGCATCCGTGAGGTTCAAGGTTTAAATCCTGTGGCCGACCAATTTGACAAGGGTTTTTTTTTTCATGGTTTCCCCATGGACATATCACCTTACGTTTTATTTTTGAAACATCGCATCAGTATTGGCTGTACTTACTCGGAAATTTATCTCTCCCATTTCAGGAATTACGCATTCGTATACAGGGCAGTCGTAAAGACAACGGATGAATTGGATATTTACATAACGTGAATCATCCTTGCTATTAATCCTATCCATTTAAATTAATATCAGTTAAATTTACTCCATAAAATACACTAACAATAGATGTATATCAGTTCTATTTTAATTTATTATTAATCATTATTATTATTATTATCATTATGTATTTCATGTTTTTGCCCTGGCTGAGTGGTAGAGAAGGCCTTATGGCCTTAACTCCGCCAGGTTAAAAAAATAAATAAATAAAATATATATATATAATTTACAATCAATAGTTCCATGACCTACCCTACTATATAGACACAGATCCCAAACTCCTGATATGGCCTCGTGGCTAAAAGGAGTATTTAATACAGCTGAATTTAAAAAAATATATATAAACTGTGCTTATATGACTGTAGAAGGATGTGTTTTAAGCCAATATTACAAACTAAACAAAAATTTAGATTAACCTTACAATTTCCTTTCCAATGTTTTCATCGTTTATTTGTTCAATTATTTGTTTCTTTATTCATTTTTATGAACTGTTGATTTTTATTTATTTGTTATTTATTTATTCGTATTTATTTGTTTATTTACTTAACTCAGTTATTTGTTTGCTTGCCTGTGATTTAGCTTAGTGAAATCGTTGTCCACGAGAGAATTTCTAAAATGTCAGACTTTTTAAATAACACGAAGCCTAAAACAGAACCTCTGAGCAACTTTACTTTTTATCATCCCCTTATAGTTTCTTTTATGTATCAATTGCAAAATAAACATGATCAAATGGTTCTCGGGTGTTTTTAGCGGCCGAGATTTAAACATTAAGTTATGACCTTGATACAATAAATATTTTTGTTCGTTATTGAAGAAAACGATATTTCAGAGAAGAGTTTCGAATTGAAAAATCTGTTTGTTTTTCAGAATTAGTTTTGTTTCCTTGAAAACGGTAACTAGAGGAAGTGAAATTAATTAAACAAAGTTTGTTTACAAGGAAGACAATGGAAAAATATCTTGATATTCCTTTTAATGTTGTTAGAAAACCTAGAGAAGCTAAAGGTACGGTACATCGTTGATACCAGCGAAATATAAACATTTATATAACAAAGGCTATGCATCTTTCAAAAGACGGTTGGGGAAAATTCCGTAAATACAGTAGTATAAATGAAACACTACTTCTTGCTTGCTTCTGGAGCTCTGAATACAAAATTCTTTCCTAATTCAAAGTGTTCGATCAGAAGATGTTGGTGACTAACAGAAATGTGAAAATTTAATTCAGTTGAAAGTTGTGTGAATTTCGATTCACGTATTCCAAAGCTTATGCAAGTACAGAAATATAAAGTTTTGACCAGAAAGGAAGTGTTGCCATTTTTTAAAATTATTTCAGCTGTGTTTATACTCCTTTTAGCTGCGTGGCTACGTCAGGAGTTCAGGATCTGAGTCTATAAAGTAGGGTAGGCCATGGAACTATTTATTGTCAATTATTTCTATTGTTAGTGTATTTTAAGAAGTAAATTTCAACTGATGTTAATTTAAATGGATATGATACAGGATGAAATGGTGGGGATGATTCACGGTATGTACAGTCGGTCAAATAAAAAACGTCGGGACTCGTATGCAGTTAAAATTAAAGTTTTATCGCATTAGTTCACAAGTTTCCTATAAAAAACATAAAATACAGGTCATTTTTGGAACATATGAGGCCATGCGACAGGAGGGAAGAAATGAACAACGAGGAAAAATGAAAAACGCGGAAAGCGCAATACACGATATTCAACTTAATGTATTGTCATAATTCATTTTGCTTTGTCATCGCACCACATACAAATGCTAGCTTGAGAGAAAGTGTAGTTAGGGCTGTAATTGACCTGCATTTTTCGGCCTCTGAAGCAGCGAGAAGGTTCCATATTTCTTAAAGAGGTGGGCACTTCACTATAATGCGACCGCAAGTTTTCATAGGAATCGTGGATCTGGCCGGCCATGTATTTCGATTGGCAGAAGCTGAACGCAAGTTATTGATTTTGCACTGTAAGTACCGGTATTATAAAATAAAATCTTTAAAAAATGCTCCTTGAATAATCATATTCCTTGCGAATTTATTAATTATTAATATTATAAGAATTTACAACCAAGAATATGGCGGATGTGAGACATATAGCCACAGCTTTCTATACATGTTTGTTTTGGAACAAAACTGACTAAATAATCAAGAAAATACATGGATAGACAAGAGGCGTGTGTGAACCTAACCTTAAGTCTTCCTGTACATGCGCATATGCTCGTTCGTGATACTTAATCAAATACCGCCCGACATTTTTTATTTGACCGACTGTAAATATCTAATTCGGCATTTGCATTTACGACTGGGTAAACCATGAAAAACCCATGTCAAACTGGCCGGTCACGGGATTTGAACCTGGGACCTCCCGAATGTGAGTTCAAGAAGTTACCATCTCGGCCACCTGTTTCTTATGCCATTTTTGGTGGTACGAAATAAGTATAACTAAATTCGTATGCCTGATAACGTCGTATTAGCCTAACGGTAAATGACCTCAGTCACGTAATAACAAACATAGGCCTATTTATATTATTATTCATTGACAAATGTTTGATTAGTCTATATCTTATTATATATGGATCCTAGCAATATTTTGTCATTACTATTTCCTGCCCTTCCGACTACAATTTTATAATTTCCTCTAACTTCATAGTTGTATAATGATCAAAAGATGTAAATAATAATACTTCTGAAGTTCCACTCAGATTCTAAATTATTAACTTTTTCGTATCCTTTGGAAATCTTACCATCAGTAAATAATTTTTGGAACATCCAGTGCAAGGCGCAATTTATAAATTTTATATAATAATTGAAGGGAAATTCTAAGACGTAATTACGCATCCTATCTGCTTTCCATCGATTAGCAGTCAGCCTGAAGGGCTGAATTTCGATACAGCTACCCGATGTTTATGAGTTAATCACGTTGGAATGAAGAAACCGAACACCGGCACTGTTAGTAGATTGATGGATCTCACCTTCTACATTTTTGCTATACTTGTATGTTCCTTACAGTGATATATTATTAGGTAACACTTTCTGAACTCAAAGAGAATGCTTACATCATGTACTTTTAAAATTAATATAACATCCTTGTCGTTCGTTTTAAGAAAATTTCAGAGCACTCTATTTTTCCATGACTTTGGAGATGTTTGAGATTCAATGCAATTATTCCAGATAACAAGATTTTACAATGCAAAACTTTAATTGCCAATTTATTTTATTAAGGGTAGTTTGAACTGGAATACCTTAGTTTCCGGAGGGGGGTTAAGGGGCGATGGGCTTACCACCTGTCCCTCTGCCCTCTCTAGGAAAATAAGCGTATAAAATTCACATCGGTAAACAGAAACCTCCACTTGGAGGCCCTTAGCCCCAAGAAGGGGGCATAGGATTCGAGAGAGAGAGAGAGAGAGAGAGAGAGAGAGAGAGAGAGAGAGAGAGTTTGAACTGGGACCTCTCGAATACAAGCCTAAGACGCTTCCTTGCTAGGTGAATGGAGTTTTAATCGTCGTTAAAAATAAAAATTAAAAAGTTCAATACACATTAATAGCATAATACCAGTTCCATTTTAGTCTGCACTTTCATTGGCTATTTGCCCAGTTGAACCTTACAGAACTGATGTAGGCCTATGCGTAAATGGTAGAATACGGCAGTAAGAGTAGCTGCGTCGTCTAGTGATTAGCGTTAGCGACTACAGATTCGCAGGCCCAGGTTAGATCGCAGTACCTCTTGGATTTCTTCAGAAGTCTGGAAACGGGTGGACTCAGCTTCTTGGGCTACTTGAAAAAGAAGTAGCGGTTCAATCAAGAAGTCAACCAAAAACGACGCTGGATTTTATCATGCTGACCACATGTTCCAATTCTGCCATCCGCCAATATCGAACGACGGAGGTAATTGACATAGTGGAATGATGGTAGGCAGTGTCCTTCCATGGTATGTGGTGCCAGGGAGTTAGTTATCCTAAGTCTTTAAACTGAAGCTAAATTATTTTAAAAGCATTACTTTATTTAGATATTTATTGTAATTATATTATTATTATTATTATTATTATTATTATTATTATTATTATTATTATTATTGTTATTATTATTATTACAGGATATGGGGATTAGAAATAAATTTCAATAAAACTGAATATTTGACAATGGATTTGGAAGAAAAGTTAATATGCAATACTGAAGAAATTGCACATGTTGAATATTTTAAATATCTAGGGTCTTTTATACAAAAGAATGCAACAACAAATTTAGAGATTCAAAGAAGAATAACGATGGGAAGAGAATTGTAGGAATGCTAAATTCAATCTTATGGAGTAAACATATTTTACATAAAACTAAAAAATTAATATATCAGGCATTATTCCAAAGTACAGCATTATATGGCGCTGAAACTTGGACCATAAGTAGACAACAAGCAAACAAATTAATGGTATTAGAAATGGAATTTTGGAGGCGTTCAGCAATAAAATCCAGGAAAGAAAAAATTCGGAATAATAGAATAAGGGAAATAATGCAAGTTGAAAAGAATATTTTGGAAATTGTAGAAGAAGGACGCTTGAAATGGTATGGACATGTACTCCGAATGACAGAGGATAGAATACTCTAGAAAATTTTGGATTGGAAAGTAGAAGGAAAAAGAAGAAGAGGGAAGCCCAAAGAGTGCTGGATGGATAGGGTGAAAAGGAGTATGGCGAGAAAAGGATTCAGTGAAGAAGATGCTATGGACAGGGACTTATGGAGGCAAAAGATTGTTGTGGGATGAAGGAAAACCACAGTATTGTGGAATATTCCTTAATAAAAAAAATTATTATTATTTTTATTGTGGGTTATTATTATTATTATTATTATTATAGAAGAGGAAGTGAATAAGGGTTGTTGTAAATTGCTCATGGCATACTGTAATTCGTCGTCTCCTTTAAACTGAAGTTGTGAGCTAAGAAAGTAAATAATATTAAAGTTTTATAGGTTAATTACCTATTAACGTAAGTTAATGTGACCTGACCTAAATTAGAAGGCACTATTTAATTACCATGGTTCCGGCTTAAGAATAACAAATGAAGGCAGCAATTAGCATCATGGTGTCGTCTTATCGCCGCTTCCTTGCAAACGGTTTATTGTTGAGACACAACCAGAATAAATTACCCATATTAAGGACGACCTCTTGTATAAAAGGAATGGAAGTTTCATTCTCCGTTAAAAATAATTATGTCAGGGCACTGATATATGTCTGCTGTATGAAACTGAATAATCGTGTATTACCCTTGAACTAATTATGAAGTATTTGCGCTGTTAGTTTAATTAAAAATTACCGGGATCACTACTCCAACATTAAAATCGTAACAGTTGGCACATCTGCAAGTCGACTAACTCTTAAAAACTATTAAGAAGGGAGGGATAGAGTATGGTTAAACCTCCATGAAATCAAATACTATAGAGACAATACCGGACACTTACTGGTAGAAAAATGGGGGACAGATTTTGCAGCACTCCTGGTGGCACAACCTAGAAACTTGGGGCAAAATTAAAATATTCAAAACATATATAGCCTAAACTGTAATATGCTATTCTGAGCCATAGGTAGATACCCCTTATACATAACATGCCGAGTCTGGCTATTTCGGCTCTTCTATTAAAAACTGTTTAACATATTATGTATCTAGATACTGCAATTGTATTCAGTAGTAGCAGGTTGGGCCGCTAGATGGTGCTCAAAATATTGTCCCCCGATACATCGCAAAGTGTCCTGTATTGTCTCTATAGTATTTGATGAAATTCACGAGATGCGATAACGCGAATTGTTCTCAATTCGCCAAATAATATTTGCAAAATTATATTTTACATCACTTTCGCAAAATAAAGCGAATTTACATAACGTCCCAGTTTTTAGACGAATTAAGGCAGAATTGTTTTATTTGAACGAATTACTCATTTTAAACATTAGTTTCGTAATTTCTATTATTTCCTCGTAATGTTGGTAGCAAATGAACTCAGCGGCCATGATGGCATAAAATAATTTTTTCATGGTGTAGAGCAGCGGTTCCCTAACTTTTTTGTCCTGGGACCCACCTTCACCTAGAAATTTTTTTCGCGACCCGCTACTACATAACGAAAACCAATTTAGGCTATATAAAATATAGCACATGTTTTCATATGCCATTCCATAGTTTTATTGTGTTCAAATGCTTTGTATTCCTTATATTGAAAACAAGTTTAATTTTTTCCGCCCTTTTCGCGACCCACCAATGGGTCGCGACCCATAGTTTGGCAACCACTGGTGTAGATCAACAATATTTCGCTCCAAAACGAACAACTTACTGAAAGACAAAGAGGAGAAAATTTAGGATCAGTGTTTAAAAATACTTTAGAATATAATTATAATAATTGCATTGTCTTATATTAAAATCTGTTTAGTAAAAATATATATTATTGTATATATTCCATTGTTCTAAATATAACACGTTATGTCCGTACTGTAAATAATATTAACTCACATTTTTCTCTATTTTTAATGAATCAATTTTTTGTAATTAGTGTAAATAAATATTTTAGTCTAAGTTGTATTGAACTGAACTGCCCCCAAGCACAAGTTTTGCTCCATCGGGTGGCGTTCGAAACCACATCTGTATACACTTATATTGTAATTTGTAGCAATAAATTGAATTAAATTGAAAAAAAAGTGTACGACGCAAAGCACACCAAGTTTACTCTAGCACTATCCTAGTCTGTTCCACAAATTCTAAGCTCTTTGCCAATGCCATTTTTTTAAGTTGAAAAAGTATGAAGTGTCAATTTAATGTTTTAATTCATCAAGACTGTCGATACATTTATAATGACCTCACGTCCTGATCTCCTTAGGAAAACAAAATTAGTTCAACAGCAAAATATGAACAGTTGACTGCTGAAAAAGAATGGCATGTCGTTAAAATGCACAAAAACCATGGTAAATAACATTGGAGCTTCTGCCTACATGGCTTCACTTTTTTGCAGGAGTGAAGTTGGCAGTTGCCAACGTCCAGACAGTATTCGCGCTAATTGATGTTAATACACTCCATAACAGAAGCAGACGACTCAGGGCGTCGGTAATTCTTTCACAAACAAGACAAGCAACACGCGAAATAAGTGAAGCGACGGAAAACGAAGTGAAGGGGAAAAAAAGAGTGGGAGAGGTTTTGGTGAGAGGAAGAGTGAGATGCGCATAAATCCAATTAGCATACAGCAACTGTCACATCACACCCCCTCTCAGCCAGAAATGAATCTCACCAGAACCTCTCTCTCTCACTCTCGGGGAGTTTAGTTAATAAACGTCATAGCGACGACAGCTTCAGTGTAAATCCAGAAACGCACTGAACGCAACCGCTAGCTTTCTTTATTACCGTAAGAACACTCTTCAAAACATAATCGCTGTAGCTCTTTTCACATTAAGGCAGTGGCGTACCAAGGCTACTTGGCGCCCGGGGCTAATTAGATGGTAGTCGCCCCCCAACACTAAAAGGTTCAATGAGTTTAATTTAAACACAGTTTAATGTTCACAATTATTTATTTTTAATAAAGTAGTATGTTACTTCAACACATTACAAACTGAAAAATACTCTAAGTATCATAAGGTTAGTTTGTCTGAAAAAAAAAAAAAAATAAAGAGAAAAAAGTTTCAGAGTTTTAAAATGTGCCTTCCTAGCCTTGATGGATGCAAAAATATTTATAATAGAGTTTAAGTCTATAGTATCAGCCACATCACGTTCAACTAATAAAATTGCTAAATTACTCCGTAAAATTTTCCTGTGTGCTATAGGAAATAAATTGTCTATAAATAGTTTAAAACAAAACGTATATTTCATTTCTAAATAATATTACTGCAGTATTTAACAAAGAAATAAAGAAAATTTGACCAATAAAACCTTATATTTTGCCATATTTTTTTTCTTAAACTAAAAAAATACTTTTTCAATTTTGGCGCCCCCTTCTTTACGGCGCCCGGTGCGGCCGCCCCGTTCGCACCCCCCTTGGTACGCCACTGCATTAAGGTAATTTAATGTCAGGCGAAAAAATCATGTTTTTGTTTGAAGGCATTTCTAGTAAGAAAAGAAGTAATCTTCACAATAATGTTGTCTCATGTGAATATTACCGGAGTTACGGACACTTAAAGTAATTGGTTATGAAGTGAGAGTGACTTCAGCAAATAAATCGCGTTTTCTCACAATATTACATTTTCATGCATAAAATGTTCTTTTTCTAAAAAAACTATTCAATGACTTTTGTTAAAACATGTGTTTTCTTAACTGTTGAATCACATAATTAACATCTGAACGTAAAATTTTTAATCTTTCATAATTGGTTTTCGCAGAGAAAAATAAAATGCATCAAAATATTTTTAATTTAAAAAAAAAGTATAAAGTTTTCTTCCTCTCAAATAAATACTGGACTATGTTCCAAATATTTTTAATTCAGTTCATTTGCTTTAGTCGTGACTTCAAATTTTCAAAGTTTCATACCAAAATTATGTTCTCAGAAAAATAAAACTGTTTTATTGACATGCGTGATTTTCATTTAAAATAAAAATGGCTGCCATTTAGAAATATAATAATCTAGCTTAAAAGGCACGGCGTCGCTCGGGTTTTGTAATTTGTAATTTGATATTAACTTATGCTAGACTTTCAATTTTTAAACTCTAGATCCTTGTATAATATGTATGTAGAACTTGAAATGAGGAAGAACGACTTATCACACTCAAACTATTCCCTTAGAAAACGCTAGATATAGTTTTTTATGGCTCATAGAGGACGTCGAATGTTGCATTCCGTTGCGTCTACACACCATGCCTGGAAGGGGTTGAAATATGAAGAAACAGAAATTCCGGTTACATAAGAATGTGTTGTCTTTACGGAAAATTGTATTATCTTCATCCATCCTCGCCTTGTTCGGAATGCGTGTGTGTGACTGAAGTATGTCGTCCTATGTCTAGGTGTTGTCTCAGAGGTGGCCCCGGCATTAGTCTAAGCACCGGGGAGGCCCTCCATCTTTTTGTCCAGTCAAAAAAGTGTTATGTGATCCTTAGAAACTCCCTCCCCCGAAGGGTCGCGGTCCTGTAAGGCCCAGGTGGTGTGGGCCGCGTATATGTATCTACAAGAGGAGGAAAAATTCAGGGGAAGAAGAAGACTCTTAGATTACGTCGCATTATACACCATGGAATACTTATAATTGTACTACAGATAATAATATACAAGCCAATATAGCCTACACAAAGAGAAGCAGGAACTCAATGGGATTTCCCAAGTAGGCCTACAGTAAGTTTTCATTATTCACTTAATGAAGGCGGATACGTTGCGTGTTTCAACGCGTAACTGTGGCCTATCTGGCACGAATATCTCAACTTCTGGAGCACACAGTTACAAAAGCTCTCATACCTACGATTCCCTCTTGTTATTTGTTAGATTAATAACACCGGATATTTCTGTGTTCTGACAGCTGAAACTAATCAAAAACTTTTAATTGGAGTGTTTCGAGGAAATAAGGAAATGAATTATAAAGATAATTTAATTTTGAAGCTTTGTAAAAGATTTTACATATTTCCAATTTACTTTAATAATTATTACTTAATTTGTATGGCCTCTTACAGTCCAAGATTTTATTATCGCCACTTTATTGCTTGATTTTCTAACCAACAGAAAGCATGATCAAAATTAAAGATGGTTTAGTACGAATATATTGTTGCTACTGATTTTGTTATGAACAAACATATCTTACATGTTGTAATATGTATCAGTAAATACTGTCACTAATGTGTGTACTTTTTCTAAAGATATTTATAAAATTTTGCGACTCTATGAACCAGGAGAAAACCTACTACATTAAAATATCGAGAATATTTCTCTGGCTTCATGCACATAATAATTTATAATTAGTATAAGTGACCTAAAAAGCTAAAAAGTTAACGTTGTTTATGACCTTTGAAACTTTATTGTTTAAAAAGTATAATATACGACTTTGATCTCCAAAGATAAGGAGATTGTCCATGTTGTAAACATCAGTTTCACAATACCGTTATACCATACTCAAAAGTCTGTCACACATAAAAAAAAAATCTAACTACATTACTATTGTACCTATTTCATTCTTTCACGAAAAGTAATAAAAGAAAACCACTAAGGGCCACGTTAAAATTCCATTTCGACTTAAGGATGGGTTTCTAAAATGGCAGAGCTATTTTCAAACCGAAAATATCATGGTTGATAAACCTCAGCACCATTTCGAAGGTGGAAAAATGTTGAAGTTTGAAATGATTCGAGTCATACAGGGAAGTTTTAGAAAAAATATAGGTGATAATATTAACTACTACTGTATATAAAGAAAATTATAGCTTAAGTCCTTCTACTAAAACTTAAACGTTTGATTTTAAACCCTTTGTTTTTCTTGAAAATTGTCTGGCCTCGCGAATAAAACTGCTTTGCGTGAGACGAGAAAACTGAATGGGAACACCCGCAATGTGGTTACTTACTTTGACTCGAAATGCGAAGCGTTAAAATCGCTAATTTCCCTGATTTTGAGTAAGAATAAATGTCTTTTAGCGAACACGTTTGGACCAAAGATGGTGCAGCAATATAAAAAGTAATTGACTGAGCAAAGAAAGGTCAGTGTTTTAACTCGACCATTCCGCAATTCGTCTTTTTGTAAGATTGTGTGTAAGTTTCTTCCAATTTGGCATGCATTTTCCTTGCAGTCATTGAAACGTACATGTTTAAGATGGAGAGCATAGCTTAGATTTTTTAAGTGCTAAGTCCGTTGTTCACAGATTTACTAGTGTTATCAATATCGACAATATTGGACTGACAGATGATTCTGATGGGGGAAGTTTGTAGTTTCTTAACACTCCATTGGCTGGCTGGAACAAGAGCTAAATGTTCTTTAAAATTCACACCTCTTAATACAGTAATGTCCCTCTTTAATGTGACGGGTTGCGCTAGGTGCGTGTGAGGCTTTGAAAATGCAGAGCATAATAAAGTGTAAAACTAACACTTATTTAGCAGGCTAGTAGAGTATCACGTAGCCGTACCTCTCCCAGTTAGCTGTGTAAGTAACAATTACATCTTCCATTATACCTGTGAGTAGAGATCTGGGACATTTCTAAACTCCCCACCCGACATTCAGCTGGTGAGTACCTTAGGGCCTAAAATTATTATACCGGGTGTTCCTGAATCACTGTTCACTTTGTTCGAATAGGCAACCCATTTGAGAGTATTATAGGAGAAAAATTCCTCCGACACTGGGACTTGAACCCAGGACCTTTGGCTATTCACGGCAATGCTCTACCAACTGAGCTAAGCCGGATTCAATTCACAGCGCCAGATGGAACCTCTCTCCTATGACTGATTGCCCTAATGGTCTACCTCACAGACAGACAAGTTATGTCATACGCAGTACTGGGAGGGACACTAATTAGTGATTCTTGTGACCGGGCTCCCACTGTTATTGTACAGTTAACATTCAAGGTAGATATGTAAGCTTTAATGAACCACAGATTATTGTCTCTGTCGGACATGTAATTTCCGACCGAGACAATAATCTGTGGTTCATGAAAGCTTACATATTAACCCATTTTACAGCTTCAGGGATGGTAAAACGCCTTTACTGTATTATCGTTACTTTAAATAGAACTAGTTGTTTCCGTTTCACTTCTTTTATCTAAAAGATTTCTTCTAATAGTGACACTGTCAATACGTAAACTGTACGCGTATTTGGTATGCTAATATTTAGTTTTGATTGTTAAAGGGATCTAAGTTATATACGGTATTTAATTAAACCTTTGATAGATCACTAAACATCTTTGTAACATGACCACCTCTATATGTTGTCCAGATTTGACTGGAACCAAAGGTGGTCAACTTAGACAGGTTTTACTATATAGTGTTTTATTGTAATTTTAAATATTAAGGGAATTTCATATCTTAACTTTAGTGTAAGTGCTATTTTCTTTTCCTGATTGTATTTTTTTGTAATACTTTTTGCACTTTAATTGTAGCTTTTGGAATCACGGTAGAAAGGAAGAGTAGACCTGATGGTCTTATATCTACCAGGTTAAATAAATAAATAAATAAATTACGGAGTACAGTACTTTGCGCTATACCTTGATAAGCAAATGAATTGCGTAACTGTGAGAGCAGAATGCCCTAAAACATGAGACTGGAATTAACGTAATATACACACTCGACTCCACATAATCTTGTGTGCGAAATTATCATCCAGTACAAGTAAGCTTATACAACTTTCCCTGCCACCTAGGGCTGTGTATAGGATAATAGTATAAGACGGCTTACATGCAATGTTCAAGCGAAACTCCATATATCTCCTTCATAAGTTTCTAGATTACATATACCTTACCTAATAATATGACAAACAAATTTGAGGTTGTTTTTCAATGTATAGTCTATACAATGAAATATCATGAAACTTAGTAGTTTACAGCCCTGCACAAAAAACATCGCACATCTATACACATACGCATATATCTATCGTTTTCGTTCGACCATATTATAATGCGCATTTTGGTGCCTTAGAATTTATACTTATTCTTGGGTATATTTAGGTCGCTGATGCCAAATGTGCCATTAGTTTTGCCCTATCAGCTTTATGAGGTATGGTATTACCATTATGCTTATTATCTAATATTACTTTTATTTTTAGCTTCTAAATCATGTGAAGAAAAAACTAACATTACATTATCATTACAATAACAATATAACATGAGGTCTTTCAAAAAAATGATACTGTACGGTCGTTTATGACTTGAGCTGTCAATTTGAGGGCCAAAAAACAATCCAGCTTTTAGTTTTTCTAAAGTTTTTCGTCCTACGTCCATTCGTAGGGCAGTTTTCGTCCTACGTGTCCAAAGTATGGTCAAGAACCTTCACTAGCTCTATTATCAAGCAAGATCTTGTTTCGATAGACTAAGCATTCACAAATAAGACCTATATAAAAGTAGAGCTGGTAGAGAAAAACTGTTTACATATTTGGAATAAGCACACTAATATAACCAAAATGCGGTAAAACAGCTGAGACACCAAACAAAAAGTTATTTTTTGTCGGGCTGTGTTATATGTGGCATAACATTATCTTAATGACATACGATAAAGTACGCAATTTCATCATAACACTGCTGTCCAACTATAGATTAATATCGAACCCGGAACAATCTTCAAATCTTGGAAGCAGCAATTCAAACTGCACAATAAACAACGAGTAGATAAAATAAAATAAATTCCGTTCATGTTAGTTTTAATACGTAAGAGGGCATGAAGTAGAGTGAATTTTTGTCTACCTGGCCCTGCTCGGAGAAATTGCGCAGTTAGCACGGCCGCGTCTATATCGAAGTATTGTCATCACTCCACGCTCACTAATGAATACGGCTATGGATGTAATGACTTGCGGGAGGGGAAGATGGTTTGTCTCTCTGAATTCAACTTCCACCTCTGAATAGCATTCCCCCGCGTTTTGCCAGTGTCAGGAAGAAGAAAAAATTACTGTATAGTTCGTCTGCTGCTAAATAACTTTTTCTTTTCGACCTTACTAGAAAAGAACAGAATGAAAGGTATAAGGTCAGCGCACAAACTCCTAAGCCTTTAGTTACGGCTGACCGGATTAGCCTAAGCTTAACGAGATGACTTATTATTTTAATCAAAAGTAATCTTAAAATAAACATACTTTTTGATCAGTTAAAATATGTATTTCGATTTTGCCTTTCAGTAGGCAGGTACCATCTTCATACCAATATTTCTTCTGTTGCTCATGCAAAATTTAAAATTTATTAAAATCATTCAAAAACGATTCAAATTCAATGGCGTTGTTCAAATACTGAAATATTATTAATCCGCATTCCAGATAGGTGATTAACAACTCTAACCACTCGACTATGGAGATGATTGTTATGTCATATGTACAAATAAGTTTTGATTCTATATGTATTTAAATGTGATAATAGCCTATATTGAAAATCCCATGCCTGACTTTCCAATGGTCCGTAGTTCACAAGATAGGACCAACCTGATCCAGATCTTTCATTATACTTGAGGTACTATTCCAAAAGAGAAAGAAACAAAAAAAGAATAAATATTTTATAAAGTTGAGGCCATCAATCAATGTGAATGGATCCCTTGAGAGAGATGCAGCATAAATCGATACTTTTCTATTCGAGACTGAACAAACGCACGCGCCTATCCTATAAAGATGGAGAGAGAGAGAGAGAGAGAGAGAGAGAGAGAGAGAGAGAGAGAGAGAGAGAGAGAGAGAGAGAGAGAGAGACTGTAGATTATATGGAAACATGGTTTCTCATTTAAAGCTGACAGCTCTCTATACTTTCCGTTAAGTTGTTTCGAAGTCTAATGAGGATGGATGATCATGATAAATGACAATGGACGTCATATAGGCCCTACCTGTGAGATAGAATATCAAATAGCAATGTATATCAATCTTCCAGTACCATGCACACTACAATGGAAATGTTCTCTTCAAACGCCATTCGCTAACATGGATAGAGATTTCAAAATCTTACAAAAAGTGTTGCTTTATTGTTCCTCTTTCGTATCTCTTTGAGTGTTTTCTGCGGCGTTGCCTATTCATTCATTTTTTGTAGAATAAGCAATATGTAACGTGTCTTTTATAGCTGATACATTTGTAATGCCGGCTACATGTTCGAGCGACGGTAGACTATACTAAAACCGTACGTGCTGCTTCAGAGAAAAAATTAGAAGCACGAAGTAACTCTAGATATTTTCACTCCAAAGAGAAAAGTATTGATGAAGGAGGAAAGAAAATATGAAATAAACCATTTCCTCACCTCTTATCCCAGATGAGATGCACTATTAATAAATAACTAATTTATCATGAATTGTTAATCAATACCACATAATACACTAGCAGGTACCCGCGGCTTCGCCCACGATAATTAATTGAAAACTTAAAAATTAAGAGTATAATAGTTATTAAAGCATTATATTTACTAACACTTGCACGCGAATCATTCATAAGCTAAACCATTAATAATTAATGAAACAGTTAAAATTCCTGCTTTAGAGTATATTCCTCGATATGAAAGCGCCGCCTGGGAAAACGATCTCAGATTCGATTATGCAGTTCCAAAGCGACCTGTTAACACTTATAATACATATTGTTTATCAACTGTTTGTTGAAAAGAAACGGTTTTCCTAATTTTGTACTCTTCGTGAAAGTTTAGACTGCGAGAGACGAACATCGCCGAGTATACCCGTTGTTTCACGAATTGGGCGAGCGAGTGAGCACGCTATTTAGGGCCGTTGAATTGTATAAGAGTAGATTTTTCTACGATAGTATTTCTTCGCCCATTCTAATTTCTTGTTATGTGCATAAAGGTAGCAACCTAAGTTACCACACTCATTGCCGCACTATTTATGGCGCAGGTGCGTTCCTATATCAAATCTAACACCAGTGACCAGTAATCAGTAACATCAGTACCTTGCGACTAGTTTCGCCTGCTAAATTTTTAGAAACAAACAAAAATAAGAATACGCGCAATGAGCGACAATAGTTTGTGTGAACCGCCAGAAGAATGTTATCAATCGCTACGAAGCACCGCCTACGTCAGACATGGGCAAACCCCTATCCATTGACACGCAACCCGCAAACTTTTGACAACTTACACATAGTTCGAAAAGAACGAGTAGATGGAGACACAAGCAGACAATAAGTGCAGTGGCGGTTGCTCATTCTTAGGGAAACACTAATTTCACTTTATAATATACAATACAATATACAAATAATACAAACAATTTTGTATTTTTAATTATTCTTTTACGTGTGCAATTATTTCATTATACAGAGGCTTAGAATATACCATAACGCCTTTCAATCTGACCTGTGTCGCGACCCGTCACTGCTTGCAAAGAGATTATGACTCGTACATGGGAATAATCCACCAAGTACACCGAATGTCCGCAATGCCATCTTGTGTGTTATGCGGGAAGGTGAAGAACCACAAGTGGTTCGCGAACCAGTAAATGCCCATGTATGGCCTACGTGATGAAGCATGATATCAAAAAGGCAGTGCATCAAGAAAGTATAGTAACGTGTTACGGTTATCACGTTGAAGCCTAGTTGTTCGAACAGTTTGTTTTGGAATATTAATTCACGTTAAGTTTTTAGGTTTTTGCCCTATCGAAGAAAAAATTCTTCTCGTTTTTTTCTAACTTTTCCTCGATTCTGTTAAAACAGAGTTCCGCAAGAATTTCGCAATACACTATTTTGTGCCCCCATGACCAGATCAAGTCCTTCGAACAGTTTTATAAAAATTATGATACATTAAATCTTTGCATGCAATTCTCCTCTGGGAGTGTGGTAAAGAAATAGGCCTACACTAAGATTGGCCGTCTACGGGGTTTGAACCATTCTCTGTCCGAATATGACTCCACATCAGTAACGATTTGCCCTCTTCATTAGTGACTGCGATCATAGGTGTAACTTCTTGGAAAACCGCAGTAGGTTAGGCATCCTGCTTTTGAGGCGTGGAGAAGACTATGGGTTCGAGTCCCATCTTGGGAATGGGTGTTTGTGTAAGGAATAAAAGGAGAACGGAGAAAACAAGTTAGCTAGGAAACGAGAGAGGCTGCTCAGCTTAGGCATTAATGTAGGCCTATTATCATAGGTAATGTCATGAGAGGTCAGGATTTTTATCGAGAAATTTCGGAGCAACCTACCGGACTTCGAGTAACATTTATTCTGACTATTTAGCGAATAATTACTTAATTTGGCTTGTAGTGAATAAATGAAACTACGAAATCGAATAAAACACGGCGCTTATGAGCGCCATAAAGTGACATAAACGAGATGTCTAACGGTAGGTAGATAACCGAGATGAAACCATCCATATATGCGAAGGTGGTGCTACCACCAAACATTTTTCATTAAAAACAAATAGTTTATCTTTTACATTAACCTCACTGATACAATAAAATCGTGTAACTAATATTTTATTTATTATAGGAGATTTTAAAATGCTTCACCACACTTATAAATACTCTAAACTCTCCGTGGCGCTACATTCCTGGAGGGATTGGGCCTACCACCCGACCGCTGCGTCATCTACAATAGGCAGATGGCAGGATTGGGGGCATGTGGTCAGCATGCCGACACCCACGGCCGTTATAGGTGGTTTTCTTGACCGGAGCCACTACTTCTCTATCAAGTAGCTCCTCAATTTGAATCACGAGGCTGAGTGAACCCCTGCCAGACCTCCCTACCTCAGAAAAATCCGAAGAGATACCGGGAATCGAACCCGGGCCGACGGATCTGTAGTCAGCGACGCTAACCACAAGACCATGCCGACGGACGCTCATAAATAATTATACATAATTTTGATATCTCATTTTGTTCATAAGCAGTATATTTATATTCAATCGTTGTGTTCAATGATTAATTATTTTCATCAAAGAAGCTACAGGTATGAAGATATTTCAGTGATTAGTCCCTTTGGAATTAGGCTACATGAAAACAAGTAAAGGTAGGTGCAATAATATGAAAGCGATAGAAATAATAGAAAATTATAACGGTAGACACTTGCAATTGGTTGAATTTCCACATTTTCTTATGCTGGATTGTAGCTAATTCAAATTTAATTCGCAGCAAGCTTGTTGTCCGTGGTGTGCATTATTGGGTGCTGAAATCACTTCACTATACGTTTACTTAGAATATTTTGACATTAGTGCCTTTCTTATTAAAAACATCAACGAAAGTATTTTCCTTATTTTGGCAGACCTCGTCAAAAAGCATGTGCTTTATGCATATATCGTAGCCATCTTTCATCATGTACAAGCCAAGTTATTTTTCCCAGACCATAAATGTGACCTCGTTTTCTTCAAATATGAGAAATTCTCCTTTAAATATTAAACAGAGGCCGTCATAATTCGGCATTTTCGGTAATAAACTGGAACTTTACGAGAATTATAACCCCCTAGGCTTCATAAAACACTTGTTTACGTTCAATAAAATAACCCATGTTTCTGGGGTACGCATATAGAAGTTAGGAGGTTAAGGTCAAACAGTCTCTGAAGAATTTTCTTTCAGAAAGCTTCATCATAATAAGAAAACAGTTTGAAGCGAATATTATAATCGCCTCAGATGGATCCCCAGACGCCTGTTTTCAATGCTTTGCATAATAAAGAGAATAAAAAGAACTTTAGCGAATGTAATACAAGTCTTTCCCCTGAAGATGTCACTGCGACCTTTCGTGTTCAGATATTGTCCCTCCCAATTCTCTGAAAAGAAAGGCAAATAAAATTATTCTTAAACTAGAGTAGTAACAGACAATGTAGTGGAATAAAAGTGATAGATGTCTTGCCTCTAACGCCTCTAATTTAAACCTTAATAGATCCATTAAGGAATTAAAGCCGAAATTACTGAAATTAAGGATTGAGGTAATCCTATTAATTCTTAACCTATTTAAGAATCAATTACCTTATTATTATAAGTAGAAGTGCAAGATGTCTCGCGCAATCCTTTTCAGACTCCGGATAGGAACAGTAAAGTCACATTATTTCGTAAAAACTCCTGTAAATGTTACTTATTTAACAAATCCTTTAATAGAATCTAAACGTTTTACATTTGTAGGTATAAAACATAGGCCTGATTTTGGTCCCAGATATTTCAATTCCGCTGTTAAAAATAACGCAGAATTAATTAATCTGAACAATTATAAATTTGAGAAAAATTAAGTGTATTGTATAAATATATACTTTTCATTTTTAAGTTTTCCTTTATTATTATTATTATTATTATTATTATTATTAAACGCATTTTGATTTACTGTCTCACTCCATCACATTACTTTTGTGACCTAAGAGTGAGACAGGCCTGCTAGTTTTTTTTCATACTAGTCAGCCATTTGTTGATATAGTCAGCCTGAATCACAGAACAATAATGAACAGTACCATTACGAAATGCGGTATAGGTGCATAATAAATTACCCGGTTGTTTGTAAGCAATAATGCATACGAACTAGAATTTATGAATAGCTGTGAAAATATGAGTTTAATCCCGAGGAAACTTCAATCCAAGCCAGAAATATTGAATTGGAGCTGCTGACAGCAAAATATCGGCAGAAGTAGACTATGAGAAGGTACGGTATATATTATTGCATTTAAATGCTGGTGCACCCATGGTAAGCAATGTTTCTCTTGTGAACGAAGATGTGAAAAGATGTTAGCTTATATTTGTTTTTATCTGATGAAGTAGGCTAACATGTTTTTCGAAAAATCCAGGTAAAGTTTCTGATTATCGTAAAGAAACATGTTGGCTTAAATATGTTGTTTTATGACCAAATAAGTTTATATGTTTAAATCCATGTTAAAGTTGGTGTGACTGGTCAATGCCATCTGTATTTCGTTTATAGGTTGCATCCATGTTAAAGTTGGTGTGACTGGTCAATGCCATCTGTATTTCGTTTATAGGTTGCCATGATGACTTAGCGTCCTAGGACGATAAAATGCAATTTCAAATGCAGTTTTTTGAGATTTCAGCGGCCTAGGCTGCTAATATGCAATTTTTCGGCGTGTTACCAGTCCGACAAGGAGCTCTTTTAGAGAGCGTGTATTAAAAACTATTGGATGCACCACGTACGCAAAACCTTTAGCAGACTCATCCACTATTACTAGATTCGTCCGCTGAAGCTTATAATGCATATTTGATACATACATAGCTATTATATTATTTTGGATCTAAGCATGGTTTAACAGAACTATCTAAGTCTATGTAAAGTTCTATTTAACGGGCGAGTCCGTTAAGGTAAAAGAAAAGCTGCATGCCACGTTATAGTGATTACAGATATGCCCAGATGTCACTGTCGTCTTCCCATTCGTACCAGGTCTGTATAAAGCGTTGGTATAAACTGGTCTATTCACGGTACCACAATCCTTTGTGATGGCGGCCATATTGCATCTAGCAGCGTTCTGATGTTGGCTAACATCTGAGTTTAACGGACTTTAGTATTTGCAAAAATAAAGAAAAATGGGTTATTGTGCTGCGCCAAACTGTATAATAAATCATCTGAAGGGATTGGAGTTTTTCGTTTTTCAAGAGATAAGAAGAGAAGGGTTCAATGGGTACGACGTTGTAGAATGGATAAGTGGCAGCCTACAGGCAATTCCATACTAAGCCAGGTTAGTAAATTACAATATTCATATAATTGCTGAAAAATTGATTCGTGTATATATTTTCACTTCAATTTTTCTTTTATTTTAGCATCATTTTCAAGAATCCCAATTTGAAGAGAGAAGGGCAGATGGAAGAAAACTGCTGAAATGGAATTCCGCTCCTACAATTTTCAATGAGTCAAACCCACCAAAATCTCTGGAATATGCCAGAAAACCTCCAAAAAGAAAAAGGAATAAAGGTAAGAAAACTTCTATTATAATTCATATTAAACTCCATAATTCAAACAATTACGGGGTGAGGATTTAGTAGTAGGCCTACCCACTAACTCATTATGTTGCTAGTCACAAAATTTATATAGCTATATTGAATACAAGGTGCAAAGTGTTCTAATAGTACCACTATTGTGCTATGAAAGAAATTACTAGAAGGATAAGGTACATTGAAACAAAGCCTACTAACCTCAAATTTATTGCATATTAGTTACAGCTTGACATGAGATGTGCATAGGCCTACATTTATAGTAATTTTTCCTCTAGCGATAATAAATTATATTAGACCTACTAGACACTCGTCTCATATTTTGGTTACATTTTAAAATTAATTGTAATTTCACTCTCTATATTACTGTAGGCCTATTTTATTTTCAAACGAATCTTCAGAATTGCAACTAAACGAAAAGCTTATTTGTAGTGATCAGCCTAAAAATGGTTCCACGGAGCAAATTTCAAAGTTAGAATTAGAGAATAGAAAACTTAAAATTCAGGTACGCACAACAATATTATTTTTATAAAAGTTTACTTCCCCGTCCCATTCAATTTCAATTACTTTTTTATAATTAGATGGAGTGGTCTTCCTTCAGGTGTGGCAACCCACTATCAGCAGCGTCGCCAGGAATTTTATTAAGGGGGGGGGGCAAAATCAATTTCGGACTTCAATTTCAAAGGATTAGGCTAAACACATTAATATTCACTTAGTTAACCGGATCGTTATTTTGAACCCAAGCTGAATTCGACGAGGCTACAAAGTTTTCAGAATACGCTCTTTTGAGCAATGGCCTTGGTGAGATATTATTATAAATACATATTAGGCCTATAGTTATAATTAGTTAATACTTGCTAAACTCATTATAAAGTAATTCTATTTTTTTTATTCTCCATGCTACAACTGTAGGTTGACAAAGAGTACCACAAATAAATGAATACATAAGTCAATCCAGAGGGGGGCAGTTGCCCCCCCCCCATGCCGACGCCCATGCCCACTATTTTTTATTTCATTCTCGCTTTTGATTTTGGTAGTTACTTTTCTTTTTTAATATTCCTAAGGAAGAATAGGCCAAGGATATCTCTGCATAAATTATTTCCACTGATTTACTGTTCCGTTTAGAAAAGAAATATCTGCCTATATCTACACTTTATGTACGGTTTTAATTTTAAGCTCGTGATTGTACCTCCTGCAACTCTCAGATTGTTATGTTACAAGTTTACCGGAAAATAATTGTCGATATTGCATCACTTCCAGCAATAATATCGAACCAGAACAAAATTTATTACAGCATCCTTGACCTAGCAACCTGTGAGTTATATTAAACCACCCTACCGCTACCAGCAAGGTCACGTAGCATGAATGATGCTTCGCCAGCCAGTCATTCTTTACAATGAAGTATACGCCAAACTTTTCCTTGCTGCCTTACTTTTACAGAATGGAGGGCTGGTATAGGTAATCGATAACCCGAGACTTCAGAAAATAATTAATTTAATAGCTTGTAATCGCGTGGCTGAGAGAAAGAATCGAGTATTGACAGTATAAACCACAACACGATATATCGATTTCTGTTTGTGTACAAGAATTCTTCCTCTTTACGTTCTTACCTGTTAGTTAGGCAGCTATTTAAAGGTCTGCTTCAACTTTCATCAACTTATTTTAAATTAGGATTACAAAGTATATTTAATTAAAACTGGAAAGTTTAAAGTTATCTTACTTATTTACTTAATTTACTTTCTTGTCATGAGCAAAGCGAATGATGCTATAGAAAGTACACAAGATCAGTATAGATAAATAATAAACTGATGAAATAAAGTGTAAGATGGAGTTAATCGGCCATGTTTCACATGCTTCTGATATACATGGTTCAAACTTTGTACCATTAATAATGTTATATGGGCCTATCTAAAACAAATGTTTATTATTATAGAGTACCCTATTTCAAAATTTTAATAATATGTTTAGTAAGCAATTCATTAGCAGTAATGTAAATAAATACCCTTCAAAAACTATAAATCACAATTACTACCACCGTATGGGTTTAACAAAATACTGAAAAATATTTATCATTAGTCTAACGTGTGTTTACTTACCATGAATTAGGCCTATCTGAAGGTAAAAAATAAATATCACGTGAACAACATAGTCTAGAATCTTTTAATTATCTTCAGTATAAATATTTTAAAAACTAATTAATCACTTCATAATTTTTTTTACAAATTTTCAAATCAGAAATATTAAAAAAAACTATTAAAGCTACATCAATGATTCTAGACAGTGTTGTTCATTAACATCAAATATATTTGCATACAAAACTTCACTGCACTATGTTAATAAATGTTTGAGTTTTGAGGGAAACGGCAATTCAGTTCACATAATTTGGCTGCCACTTTGTAATGATAATTACCCACAACTGTAACAGCTAAATTAATTATGAAAATAGTATGCAATTGTAGAACTAGTCAAGATAGAGCATGCCAGATTACAAGGCTACAGAACAATTCATTGCTGAGAAAAATAATAATGAACTTCACCTAATTTCAGCATCGAAAGCTGTATATCCTCCCTTGGCTCCACATTTAGGGGATCCAAAATCTATAAACATTTCGGGAAAACACTCTTGAAAAAGAGAACAAATTAGGCCTATATTGAATGTTAATATGTTATCAGCAGGCTTTAAAACTTAGTGCCCGAACCCACAGAGGGAGTTGATTCCGGTTACCAACAACCTGAGTATAGGGGGTGGAGGGTGATTGCGTAGGCAGATAAGACAGTCATTGATAGTAATACCGAGAAGTGAATGCTCTCGTAGTACGGTGCCTCTCAAATTGGTCAACAGTGTACCTTGTCATTGTGCGTGTTTAAATTTATAATACGTGTTCGGCATGCCGAAAGTAAAGTGTTCTAAAACGCAAACATATATTGAAACATATGGGAGGGACTATTATACACAAATAGGAGAAAGTGTCGTTTTGCATGCTTGTAATGTGAGTTTAGATAATGAGAAGTTATTTTGTGGTCTTCCTATATCTGCATTGCGGTTTGTTTACTATCACGTGAACTAGCATATGGTAGCTAGGGCATACGCCGAGCAAAGTCTGTACAGTACGGTTGCTGTTAACATATTCGATCGGGCACTAAGTTTTAAAGCCTGGTTATCAGACTAATCAGACTCTTCTCTGTGCTCTTCATTACAAGTATGTATACTTTTTGAGGATGTAACACCGCAGGCTTCCACATTTAAAGTGCAGCTTAATGATTTAATAGGATTATTAAAGTTGTTAACTGCATATAAACTGGTTTCATTGCTTATTAGCTGGGGTTATTTTATTTTTATAAATCACGAGAGCTCTCAGACCAGCAGGCAGGTTTTACTGTTAATAGTCCACACTCATTATACGTAATAAAGTATCATCAGAATGGATTTAGTTTTACGAGGAATATTGTTCTCATTTTTCATTTAAGCATCATTGTTTCAGTGTGATAATTTTAAGCATGAATCTTTCTTTTCACGTACTGGTGTAACCTATTAACCTTTCTACTACCAGGTTATTTTTGTTACACAGAGTACTACTGGGGATCGTAAAGACCAGGTATTTAGCTTGGGACCTATTGGTAGTAATGCAATTTTTTTTATAGTCAGGGGAAAAACATCTTTTTATCATAGGTAATCCCACAAGATTTGGGTTTATCGATAGATTTCCGACTGCGCAGCAGGAGCAAATTTATCTGATGCAACTCGTCAACTCTAGTTGGATTTATTAGGACTATTCCATGAATAAAATGTAATTGATTATATAAATAATAATTACTTTCGTGCATTGTTGTATAAAAACAAAAGTAACTGTTGTGAGATCACGGCATACTGTGAATCAACCATCCATGAATCGATTCGAACTACTATGCTTTAATCAATGCTACCAATGGTGCATATAAGACATAGTTAACTTCATTCAGGTAAGCTAACAGCAGAACAGAATAATAGCACACGAAGTGGCTTGCACCGAATCAAAACTGTGTTCTTAATAAGTGTATATTTATATTATTTCAATTTGCAAACAAGCTATGTTGTATAAAATAATCTGTTTTCGTGCCGCTTAGTGGCAACATCTGACTATTAATCACTGCACACTTATATTCGCGTCTCCAGTTACGAGTAGACGATTTTATCACGATAAAACACCATCCTCGCGATTCCTACAAGAATATTGTAAGATAAACGGCCGTGGTTGGTTTATATCCGAGGAATTGCTAAACGTTATTGGTCAATATCAAACACGCGGCGTACGAGTGGAATAGTCTTAAAAATAGAGAACTATCGGTATGTTTATTATAAGAATGTTTACACTGAACCTTCCTACTCTCAGTTTATTTATGTTTAACTTCTATAGAAGAAATTTTTATGACTATTTAGCTCATAAATCAGCGACCAATCCAGTATAGGTACGTGTAATTTCAACCAATCTCAATCGTTTTATTTTATCACTTTCATTTTATCTAATCTACGTGCAATTGTTTTTCATCAAAATTCACAAGAACAGAATACTGAAATATCTGCATAGGCCTACATGTAGCACCTTTGATAAAAAACAACGAATCACTGAACACAGCAACCGGGTATAGGATAAGGAGTTAGGGATTTTGTGATAGGAGGATACGCTATTAACACCATCAAATATGCGGACGACCTGGTGATTCTGGCAAAGAAACAAGAAATATTGCAAGGAATGATTGACAGGCTGGTGGAAACAAGAAGAAAGTATGGAATGGAAATCAACATAGGTAAATCGAAGGTGATGAGGATATCGAAGAGAGAAGAGCCGCTTCAAATTATCATGGGAAATCAAGAATTAGAGAACGTGAACCAGTTCAAATACTTAGGAAGTGTACTGACGAAAGATGCCTATTGCACCAAGGAGATAAGATCAAGAATTGCCATGGCCAAGAAAGCATTTATGAAGAAGAGAACTCTGCTATCTAGTAGTCTGAACCTAGAGCTACGTAAAAACCTGGTGAAGTGTTATATTTGGAGTATTGCTTTGTATGGATCAGAGACATGGACTTTGAGGAAATTAGAGAAGAAATATTTAGAAAGTTTTGAAATGTGGTGCTGGAGACAGATAGAAAATATAAAGTGGATGGACATGGTGACAAACGAAGAGGTTCTGAGTAGAGTGAGTGAGAAGAAGTCAATCATACACACAATCCGTCAGAGGAAAGCAAACTGGGTTGGGCACATTCTCAGAAGGAACTGCTTATTACATGATGTCGTAGAAGGAAGATTGGAGGGTACAACTAGACTTGGAAGAAGAAGAATTCAGCTGTTGGACGATTTAAGGGAAAAGCGGAAATATTGGATGCTGAAGGAGGAAGCAGAGGATAGACAGTTTTGGAAAACAAAATTCGCGTACCAAGTTTGAAAACCTGCCGGAAGGCAGAATACTTACTACTACTACTACATAGGATAAGCTGTATAAGAACAAAAGAAGATGATATGAAAATTAATTATTATTTATAAGTGTGGTGAAGTATTTTAAATTTAATATAATATTAAATACAATATTAATAACATGATATTATTATAGCAATGAGGTTAACCTAAAAATATCACAGCTGATGGAATTAAAAGTCACACTAAGCCGATTGCAGAATGATCGATACATATAATACTAGTACGTTTGATTTCTTTTAAATCCGTATTCTTAAAATTTTGTCATTTTTTAATAAATTTTATCACTCAGTTCTTTGCATCCTCTCTTTTTTCACACTGTGCTTTGCCTCTCCTCTTTTTCATTCTGATCTCTTTGGTTATGCAACAGATCATGAGCAGTCTTGCTCATTCGAGTGCATGTTTTCAATATATTTAGGCCTTTTGAAATTGTACCAAAAATTGTTAATTTCTTTTTTTGTGATGTTTCTTTTTTGAAATAGAAAATGTTATAATTTGCGTACTAATAAATAAATAAACTATAACCCAAGATCCGGATCTGTAGTTGCAGTCCTATGATACAAATTGATCTTCTATGAACTATACTATCAGAATAAAAAAAAAATAGTGCGTGGAACGCCACGCGACAGAAGTAAAACTTTATTTTATTTTTTATTTTTTTATTTTTTATTATTGGATTTTTTCAATTTTGCATTATTGGTCTTTTTAATATTGGGTTTTTCGACTTTTTTAATTTTGGATTTTGGAATTTTAAATTTTGGATCTTTGAATTTTTTATTTTGGATTTTTTAAATTTTCGATCTTTGAATTGTTTATTTTTTTATTTTTAAATTTTTTTATTTTTTATTTTTTATTTTATCATTTATTAAATTTTGGATTTTTGGATGTTATAATTTTTAATTTTGTTTTTTTAAATTTTGGAAATTTGTATTTTTTAATTTCGGATTTTTAATTTTGGATTTGCGCGGTAATGAACCTCCGGGTTCCATAAAATAGATAATATACCTTTAGATTGCTTAGGAATTGTCTATTGCCATTGAGGAAAAGGAAAAATTTCCTTTGATTACTCCTAATCATTGAGTTGATTGTTTTCTGTGCAGTCCGCACCGAAACAAGTAAGTAATTTCGTTCGGTTTTGAGTGTGACTGATTTGGTGTGACTGATTGTGACTGATTTCGTGACGGTTTTAGTGCGACTGAATTTCCCGATTTACCCTCTACCGCCACTAAAGAAGTTTTACTTCAAAATAAATAAAAACACGATTATTTTTTAAATATCCAGTAGCGCCTCACCTGAATGCAGTTGTGTCTAAGCGTTACAATATTGTTAGAAGTGTTGGTGGCAAATGTACATAGGTACTGAGTAAGAGTAATCATAGGGAAATTATCTCAGGTACACACTTATCTCAATGACCACTGGTTGTATTATTTCCATTTTCTTGGAAACTAATCAGCCGTGTTTCTGTTTTTATTTCCTGCTTCAACACAAGAACAAAGGCCAGAAGTTAGATGGAAGTTAGAGCTGCTTGGATGATCGTCTGGGATGTTAACACAAATAGTGTGTTTAGATACGGAGAGAAGGAATTCCTATCGAAGATTCTAAGCCAGTGAACAAGAGATTTGCACGGAATGCATCAAGTAAGGCATAAACTCTGTTCGGATAGTTGACTTCGCTGTTATCAGTGATCAAGAGGTGCTCAGCCATCTCCACTCGAGTATAAACCAATTCTCCACTGCCTTCTTTATTAGGTGATGGCATACCGATACCAGATCACAGTTTTATGTTCGATTCTTCAGAATTTCTTCAATCTAAGTTAATAGACCGTCTTATGTGTTTCGTACTAAAGAGCAAGAAAAATGCTGGCAAGACACAGACGGAATCGAATAATTTTACAATTTTTATAGACATTTCAGACATCAGACAGCGAATAACAAAATTCATTTATGGAAGTAAATGGTATGTGACGTGTCCTGAAAAAGCTAAGGAATTTGAATTTATTAGGAAAGCTGAAGAGCTACAAGTGAAAACTCCTGAAAATTGTATTTCGTACAGGTAAAAATACTCTCAGGTGTATGAATAGATAAAGAAAAAAATTGTTTTATTTTTAAGTTGAACAAAATTAAAAATCATGTAAACTGATAAAATAAAGTAGCACTTGGAGATAATAGGCCATATTTAAGAAACTACTGAGTTTTAGAACACGGTTTTTTGTCGGTCGATTCTGGGGCGAGATAGGCTGCACCCAACTAATTTAGTTAGAATAGTCTACTGTGAGAAACGGTACCTAAACATTTGCAAAGGTAAAGCCTATTAATTAAGTCAAAATGTATAATACATAATATGACTTAAGTTTTTCACTGAAACTGGAGTCCTATTTGTCATTAAACAATAGCAAAATAAATGTTTCCACTTTTATCACTTTTCTTACATGAAATAAAGAATTTAAAGGTGAATTTCGCACATACTTCAATTAAAATTATTTAATAATTGAAAGGTAGGAAAAATGAATCTTGTAACTGTAAATTGTGTACTGTAAAACAAGTATGTGGTCACGAAACATCAAAATAATGCGCTATAAAATATTAGAATAGCTGATAAATTTCTGAATGGTAGGCCTACATACTGAATTATTTCGTCACCTTTTATTTTTCTCTTAGATTAGATTAATGATTAAGCTATGTTTTATATATCAACGTGTGGTTGCTAGATAAGACGGCCTTTAGGACGGCCTTTAGGACGGCCTTTAAATCATTAAATAACAAACAAAAAATAATAAAGTAAAAAACAATTGAAAGCAAAAGAGTATTTCCCTTTGATTCTTAGACCTATTTTTATTGTGTCAATGCCTTCGATACCGGTAAAAAAATTAAAGTGTTCCCTATACAGGCCATTGAGGCCCAGAGAGTTCCAGGAGGTTGAGGCTCCGAAACTTTTAGACATTCGGTACGTGAGGGTGGTAAGGTTGTCAGCCTTACGCACCGGCCGCCATAACCCCCAGGATTACTCCTGGTACTCATTTCTGTTAGAGGCTGAGTCAGTGCCATAGTGCCACCAGAACGATTAGGTCAAAACTCCAACGATCTCATCGGGGATCGAACCCGCGACCTTCTAGTTTGTAGCACAGCGCCTCAACCACTACGCTACGGCGTACCCGTCGATACCGGTAGCCTACCTTATTTTCTTTTGAAAATGTATAGAGTTTTAAATATACACAATATCATAGGCCCCTGCATTTAGGAATTCCGAAGATTAGTAAAAGCGATAGTTTAATTTTTCAAGTTATAATTAATTTCCTTGCAAATCAATCGCAGATCCATGTGTGTGTGTGTATATGTCTTTGCTTGAGCACACACACAATTCTATTTTTCACAATTCTATATTCACAATTTTTGTGAATATTATGTTTTTTAAATTATGCTTAAGAATGTCTAAATTAAGTTTAACTAGTTCTTCTGTTGAAGTTGTTCATTAACGCTGCTGCATAACAGCTCTGGATTTCGCCCATTAAAACAAAGTGGTCTGACCGCGCGCACTCTAGCGGAAATCATACTGACCACAATAATGCGATGCGTTAATAATAATCGATAAACTACTAATTCACATGCGATTTACTGCAAGTGAGAGGTTTTAAACGGGTCTCAGAGCGAACTTTCATTGCTTAATTGGTTGTGGAATATTGGAATGTGAAGGGTTAGCACCTATCTATTGAATGCAGGAATCCGCACTGTCCAGTGAATCGTGGTATTAATTGCTTATTCGGAATTAGACCACTATTGTACTCACCACAACCGTTTTCTGTTCTAAAACGATCTGCGGAGGAACGCGCAATGAGAATTGTGAGGCTACTGTACGTGACATTTCAGTAAGCTATTTTATTTATTTATTTATTTATTGTACTAAGAATATTACAGGCTAATGCCCAATTACAGTATTCTCGCTTACATTAATACACCAGATTCTAAAATTAAATATTTAAATTGATATTCAAAATAATTAAGCTAATGCTATAACAATAAGGAAAAAAAACACACAGAAAAGAAAACCAGAAACACAAACAATATGACAATTACACAAGTGAAACATAATATGAAAAAACAAATAATAATATAAATAATAATGTAATAGTTTTGGAGGAAAATATACATATCAGAAAGATTCAAGTAAAGAAAATGACATGGAGCAAAATTTAATAATTATTAGTCTACTTTAAAATTTTAAAATTGTTTTCACATATATTTTTAAACCGCTTATTGTTAGTATTAAAAATATCTATATTGTCAATTTTGTGCAACTGATTGTATAGTCGGAGTACATTATAAAGAGGAGAATTATTATGAGAGTCAGTGTTTACTTTTGGGATGAAAAAAAAATTATGCAATTTATGAGATCTATAACGTGGAACATAAAAAAATATATTTCTTTGAGAATATTAATATCATCTATTTCATTATTAATTAATTTGTATAAAAACAACAATGCATGAATATTTCGTCTGTGTGATAATTCATGGATATTGAAATACTGTAACATAGTTGAATATGATTCAAATTTAGGGTAGTAGTTAAACTGTTTCAGTATTAATTGTAATTTTCTGTGGTTTAACTCTTAATAAGAAATATTTTTATTTTGAAGAATGACTTATATTTTGAATTACAGAAATTGACTTGTGTATATTCCTGTTAAAAAAAATGATTGCACCAAGATTGATATTATAGTGAGGATACATCATTGGAGGGTGCAGTATATAATTAATTATTCGTGACTCAATTTCCGTAAATATCCAAAATTAATACAATCGATCCAAGCAGACTATTTAAGTATTAGGTGGAAACATACGTTCGGATAATCAGATTAATTGATTAAGTACCAGATTGCCACTTTATAAGATCACATGGTGAACGGTAAAAATGTTTCTCTGTGTGTGTGTCTCGATGAGCGATAACTTTTTCTAAAAATTATGAGATATTTAAAAATAATTAAAACATTTAAAAACAAGAAAATGAATTTAATAACCGAATCGAAAAAATCAATTACAACAATATTTTATCTGCCTATAAGGAAGAATAAATGGATAAATGTCTGGAAAATAAAACAAGACTTCCGAGGTCACATACAATAAACACGCTTACTCCAGAACAATTCTCTAACTGTGCTGTTCTCTGGGTTCAAAGTTTTTTTTTTAATTTATTTATTTAAGGTCGCTTTTTAACTGCCAGGGTCACCAGCGACCACAATAATTAATACATATATATATTGAACAAGTTCTACAAGAATTAATTAGTTCAAAGTTATTCGTTATGTTTCGCATACAACTACCCTCACTTGACCTGTTGAGACATACAACACAGTGGAGTTGGTTCATGCCCTGACTACAAATTACTTGAAATCTCGTAGTATTCTCTTAATTCTTTATGAAACTTGTGTTTACTTTTCCCGAAAACACTAGAAGTTGTTTAGCATGCATTTGACCTGTGCTTTCCAGAGTTCTTTATTCTCCTTTTCCGTATCTCTCTTTCTTTCTTTCTCCTTATTTTTAAAAAAAATTCTCTAACGACCGAAGCCTTACGAACCTATTCAGCCTTGTGAATATTTCAGTTACACTTATCCCAGAGAAAAGATCGATGAAGTGGGTCCGGCCTGTTGCCATGTGGCCCACTTGGTAGACCTAAATACATTTTAAAATAATTATTCATTATATTAATTATTTGCACAAAAAAATCCATAGTTGACCTCATTTTCATGCACTAGCAACCAACAAGATATAAGTAGAAATATTTCAAGATCTGCTTTGTTTCGTAATAAAGTCTGTGTATTTCATTCTTATTTTTAAGTTTTAATAAAGAGTAAATGGGAGTAGGCTTGTTGTATAATGTGTAAAAAGCAATTCCACTTTTTCCCTCGAATCTGGTTTTTATAAAATCAGCTTAACAGCTTTGTCATTCCTAAAATTTGTAGGCTACTTGTCAAATATATAAAACATTACTAAAAACTATAGTTGGCAATATTATGAAATCTTAAAATCTTAAAATGTAGGATGGACTATATATTTTGGCTTAATACGCCATCTTCAGGTCCTTTTTCCCCCCTTATCCCAGATGGCCTTATTCTAATCTTTGTTCCATTTCAAGTAGGCTAGTTATAATTAGTTTGTACCATTATCGAATACGGGGCAAACACTGTGCACTATTATCCTTAAAATTTATGAAGCAATAGTAACAATCACTTAAGTCAATATCTTTTCACAGAAATTAATTATAGCATTATTAATGTTAGAAATGTGTGAAACACGTAAACAGTGATGTAACAGTGCATAAATCATGTCAAGTATACAGTGTGAGACATTGCAGCAACAAGGCATAAAACATGCTATCCTCTAAAACTGCATTTTTTTTACTCAAGTGCCTTTTCCCTGACACCCTTAAAATATAAACTAAAAGATTAAATAATTATAAAGAAATTTATATATATACATATCGGTAGTTCAAAATTATAACAAAACTCTACTTTATGAATCGGGTAATATTTATGTTATGTAGTCGTAAAATTAGAAATAGCTGCAAGAAATTAAAATTAATCAAATGAAAGGCAAATTTGTATGATTTCATTAATAATATTACATTGGTTTTTTATTTTTATCTTTAATTTTTATCTTACATTGGTTGACATTATGTTCTATAAAGTCAGTAATTTCTGCAATAAGAATACGATATACCGTACTTTCAAATCCTTTTTTAGACCATGCAAATACCCAATAGTAATCCTGAATTTTGTTTCTGCAAAAGAAACATTTTTTCTTGTATTTTGACAATGCTTGAAGGAAATAAATTTTTATCTTTAAAAAAAAATAGTAATACTTGTAAAAAAATAATAATATAATAATGCAAGCTTATAAAGCTATTCGATTTTAATAACCTTGAATTCAGAGTTTATAAATTTTGTTGGGTAGTCGATTGGCTTGTTTAAACTACTCTTTTGGAGTAAAATTAGTGTTAATCAATTCTTTAAACAAATATTAAACAATTACATCACTATTAGTTAATAACTTATAATATTCAATATAATTGCTTTATTTACTAATTTAATATTCCTCCTCATTAAGTGCAATAACATTGAATAATTTACAAATGTACACCTGGTCCTGTATGCTCAGAATTGTAGATTGGCTTAACCATATTAAATAAATTATTTAGTGAAGCCGGAAATTATGAATCAAATAATTAACATTTACCGGAAGTGCTGTTAATATTGACGAAACTTTCCAACAATTCCATAACGCGCAGGTGTATTTGCTTATATAATGAGGTGTTAAATACTGTATGGCTCTGCAGATTGAAGTAATTATTCATTCAAATTTGCTATGCTAATCGAAAGTATATGAGTAAAGCCTACATCAATTCACTTAATGGGAAAGGATTTAACATTAAAAAATAACGTGAAAGCTAATTAATAATTAAAATTAGGAAAGTGCCTTAGGGGAGAATAAAGTTGAAAGGATAGTTGGGACATACAAGAAATTAATTATATTCTCCGTAGCCTGCATCACCAAACTTCTTAACATGATCCCGGCTGCAATATCCCGTGAGTGATACTCTGCTGCGTTATTTAGGCCTACCTCCGTCTTTCGACTTCATTTGTAAATGTTAGGATTGAGGGGACATAAGAAAGTAGTTTGCATTTCAAATCCGACGACTGACAATACCAGTGCCGTATTTAAGCCTAGGCAGACTAGGCAGCTGCCTAGGGCGGCTTTTAAGCTGTTACTGTTTTTTTAATATATTAAACATTTTATTCATAACTCTTGAAAATAGTAAACTAATGTAACGCACAGTGAAATAGAAATGAATAACATTGACAACAATACGCACCTGTTTATTTATTTACTTTTTTATTTATTATTACATATTATTAGTATTACTACTACTATTATTATTAGCCTACTATTTCAGTTGCAATAATGCTGGTTACTTTGTGGTACATTCATGTGGAAATAAGGGGGCGAAAATATTTGTCTCTGCCTAGGGGCGCTTAAGTAGCTAAATTCGCCCCTGGACAATACTGATATTTTAAACTGGAATTCAAGTCACTTCAAAATTCGGTGCTAGACCCCCCTACTGTAAAAGTCAGAGGAGATACCTGTGATCAAACCCGGAGACAGTCACGTAATGTATTAATACTGTGAACAACCAAATGGTGACTGCAAATTAGGCATGTTGCGTTTAATCCATTGCGAAGTATTAATTCAAATTTGCTGTCATAATTGTACGTGAAGGCGACCTCCTGTAAATATAAATGGTTCGAAAGCATTTTCGTGTTGATTTTTGAAGTGAAACTTCTTTAGCGGCGGTAGGGGTAAATCGGGAACTTGTGTAACGCTAAAACCGTCACGAAATTAGTGTCACACTCAAAACCGTCACGAAATGAGTAAGGTGTTTTGGAGCAGACTGCACAGAAAGCAATCAACTCAATGATTAGGAGTAATCAAAGGAAATTTTTCAGACCTAGTACGAGGACCTGCAAATGGGAATAGTAGTAGTAGTAGTAATAATAATAACAATAATAATAATAATAATAATAATAATAATAATAATAATAATACTTACTTGCTCAATGGCAATAAACAATTCCTAAGCAATCTAAGGCCAATATTAAAAAGTCCAATAATGCAAAATTGAAAAAATCCAATAATCAAAAATTGAAAAAATTAAAATTAAAACAAGTTTCACTTCTGCCGCGTGGCGTTCCACGCACACTTTTTTCCTCTTATCTTGCGGGTTTATCTACGGAATTAAGCTCTCCACGGCTGCTACGGCCACCCAGTCCCGTGGATAATTTCGATTATACTGCACTTATTTAGTACACCAAGCACAGCATGATGTGGATGACTGTTGGTTGATATATAGTTATTTAACGACGAAGATGTACTGCAACTTAGGCCTGTGACCGTCGTCAGTGTGCCGGAATTTTGTCCCGCAGGAGTTCTTTTACATGCCAGTAAATCTACTGACATGGACCTGTCACATTTATGCACATATAAATGCCATTGAGCCGGGCCGGGATCGAACCCGCAACCTTGGGTAGACCTACAGAAAGCCAACGCATGGACAACGATAGCCACTTGGATATGATCTAGGGTATTCGTTAAGTGGGACACAACGACAGATATTAATCTAAGGCTGTAATCTAGGCCTAAGATTCTCTAACGAATCCGAAATCTGATGCCATGGTTTTAATTATCTCTGGGATTAATCTTGCTGAAGATTTTGTTACAAAAAATCTTATTCCCATGGTCCTGATTGAACCATCGATATTCGATTTCAGAATTCAGTTTTGCCCATGTGAATCACAGAGGACCTAGGCTTTAGGAATGCCAAAACATTTTTATTGTATAACTTTTAAAAGATAATAGTTACGACTGCTAAATTCAGATATTGAGGATGGCGAATAATTCATTACATTGAATTAATAATTAGGCCTATATAATGCCTATTAATAAAAATGGTTGGACCAAGCTCCATACCAAGTTGAAAATGGTAATGGAATTTTAAATGCAAGTGACTCAATTTCTCACAGAATATACAAACCCTTGCCGGACTTCAAAGAAAACACAACACATAACAATGATTAGGCCCATAGTTTATTAATGCTCCTTGTTTTGTATTTATTTTTTGTAATTTAAGATGGAATTTAATTTCTTCTTCCTATTTCTATTCCATCGAATAATAATACATTGAATACACACTCCTATATCCCTCAAGATAGGCCTACATTATGAATTTAAGGGTTAAAGTATACTTTTTTTTTGGATTGTTACTACTGCCAACCCACCATCCGTTCTCTAACATTTAGTGGCACAAAGCGAGGGTGGCACTAAAACGAAAATAAAAACAGCTTAATACAGTGCTGTATTAATTTATTGTACTGTATTATGAAATAAAAGGAAAATAGAGAACTTTATCACAGAATAAAATACTGTTCAGTACTCAATTTATTACAGTAGATATCCAGTGCTACAGTACACAAAGAGGTTGAAAATCATGTTGAGTCCATGTAAGTGATTAACTATAACTGAGTAATTGTAGTGTAGTGTTTAACAGCTTAATGGACACTCTACTAAAATACCGTACAGTACATTCATGGAAATACAGTACAGTATGTTTCTTAAAAAATCTTCCTAACATTCACGTCAGTTATAAAAGAATTCTGAAACTGAAAACAAAAATCGTACAAATTTTGTCTTATATTCACTCGCTCTAAATGAATTTGCACAGTAACGAGGTTTCTTATGTATTTTATATGAGAGAAGATGTGTTCACTTACATTTATTGGCACAGTGCGAGCATGGGCGTACTAATAACTAAACGGTTGTATTGTGATAATTAATACACTATAATACATTAATATACAGCTCAGTCTTTTAAACTGTTTTTCTTGAGGTTAGTATCCATTTCTCGTTTAAGCTAGAGTCTATAAATAAAAACTTTCTCTTGAAAAATTATCAAAATACTGTTTGGTGCATAGGGCACATTTTTAAAGTCATCTGTATATCCACCGGTGGAAAAGTCCGATTAATGCCGATTACTTCATGTTAATTTAGTGATCAGCTTGTGAGTGCTGTTGACTTTACAAACAGGTTGATGGATTTCTGTCATTTGACAGATTCCGAAGGGATTTTTGTTTACTAGTAATACATCATTGTTATTAAGCTGAAAAACTGTCAACACTACGAGATTTTGAAATGTGAATCTTAAATAAATTACGATAAATCTTAAATAATGCTTTGCTATGTATGAAATTGTAAAATATGTAACAATCGAATCAGATTTTTTTTAAATTTCGTTCCTTGATTTATAATCTTTAAAATATTGCAGATATTTCGGGAGGGGTTTCAACCCCCTGAACCCCCCTTACCGTACACCCATGAGTGCGAGAGTGGCATTGTAAAAGGGGCATTATATTGAGGGTTGACTGTACATTATGAATCAGAGATATTGCCTTATTTTTTAATTTTATTTTAAAATTCATTTGCATTGAAGCCACGAATGAATGAAATTAAATTCCAAGTGTGAAGATAAGGCGTGACATGAGCTTGACAGCTATAAGCGTGAAAGTAAACTGACGCGAGGGGTGGAGTAGTAAAAAAGTAATTAATTTCAAAAGCAAAGCGGTAAGGTTCTGCAGAATAACAGCGTGCACATATATATGACTACAAGTTTTCGGTTTTTGGTGTGGTTTTTTAAAGGTTTAGTCGATCTTTACATACTTTTGTTTGCAGTGGGGTTGAAGAGCAACATCTCAAGAACAAAAAACGATTTAAACTTTTACTGTGAGGTAATTTTTGCAGATTGCTAGCCGTTTTAGCAAAACACCTGTTTTCACATTACAGCAATTTTCTCAAAAAGTTAAACGTATTTTTGGGTACAATTTTTACTACAGGTAGGTGTCACAGATCGCTGAAATTTCCGTGCAATAGACCTCTCTACGATACATACAAACCGTGTAATAAAATGTTGTAAAATCTTTTTTTAGCTCTTTTCGATTTATCTAGCAAAAAGTTTTGAACCTACTTTTTTTTCGTTTGGGATGCACTTTCTTTGTCTTTTTAAGCTCTATCTTGTACTATTTGTCGTTTTACCCATTTTTTTTCTTTTCGATATTTTAAAATCTAAAAAAGATAACTTTTTCACCAATTTTTGCATTTTTTTTTCATCGCGATGCTACAAACTTAATTTTTTTTAAATGTATAGGCCTACAATGAATTCATACTATTTTCCTCCTAATAATCGCGTAGAGAAAGTGACCACTTTATTTATTTTTAATAAGCATTTTTTCTACCTTGGCTGGACTATTTGGAAAACCGGAATGGAAAGGTTTTTAGACTGATACATCGGTGGTACGAAAAATGATTGTGACAAGGTAATCACACAGCGACTACATAAATTTAGGCAATCTACATCACTGATATGCTAAATTTCCACCGGGCTAGTTGTCCATCAAACGATCCCCGAACGACAAATGGGACTGAGTCTTTCCATAGACATTTTAAAAAACAATTTCATGAATCATATCCATCTGTTCATGTGCTGACTGCAATGCTTAAGGAATTACAGAGCGAAATATAGGCCTACATCTTTATCACTTCTTTGCAGAAGAGAAAAGTTAGGAAACATAATCATACAGAAACACGCATACAACATGGATCTCTGGAAAAGTTATTCCGCTGGTACAATATCGTTACTACAGTACACCAAAACTTGGGACATCGTTACCAGCCACAACATCTCTGAAAAAAATAGTGCTATGACGAATCCTTTGGAAAATGCAGTGGACGCCACACTTTTAGTGTAAGGTAATCCGTATTGCTCATTTGCGCTAATGTTATGTTAACTTTTGCGGTACTGTAACCATGCCCATTTGCGTAAATGCAACGTACTTTTGCGTAAAAGTGCTGCACCGATTTCTTTATGTAAATTTGTTTGTTATGCAGTTACGACTAAACGCGTTGTTCGATGCTCTTTCAATTTGGCATGAATGTTCCTTGACGTCATTAAAACTGACGTGAGTGTAATTTTTATTTATTTTTATTCCGTTTCAAGAGGTGACCGTTGTAATGATAGCAGATCTTAGATTCTTTGGACGTGAGGTCTACTGCTAACGGATCTACTAGTCTATTATAATTAGGGTTCGGATGTTTATGACCTAAAAAAAGTGGAAAATATGACTGTAAATATGACCTTAAAAATGACAAAATATGACCCACAAATCCTAAATAACCTTTCATGAAAGAAGGTATTATCTAAAAATAAATGTTCCAATTTAAAACTTTTATGACACTAAATTATTACGTCACATTAATTCCATCAGATAATAACTTTTTAACAATTTTACAGGTGATTTACAGGTTTATTTGTAAAGAATTTCTAATTTGTTAATGTTTCCAGATACCACTGTAACTGCGAACTGAAATTTTTTTTAAAACATGCCTGTTGGAAGTTGTTAACAGGAAGTAGGATAAGGTAATTGTGCTATTACTTGTTACTGTCCCTTCACATTTCAGTTAAAGTAAAACCAAAATATTCGTGACTCGTTTTCCGAAAAGAATTAAGTCGACAAGTTAGTGCACATACTGTATCATTGTGCTCTTTTACCGAATTTATAGCTGAAATATGACGTTACATTACGAATATGACCGAAATATGACCAAGACCATGAAAATGACCAAAATATGACTTCATATGCAAAATAAAAACGCTCCGATTACTATAACAAGCATGCAATTCGTGTTTAACTTGTGTTTTCGGCGAGAATGGAGGTCAGGATAAAAAGATGACATTTCATAAACATCCGAACCCTAATTACAATTTAAGTTACAGCCTTTGTGACTGGACAGAATTGCAGTAGAATTGTCTCCACACTGCACTTCAGCAATAAGTCAGAGTAGCTCAAAGAAAGTCCAGACAACGAGAGCTTTGCGTGTAATGGCGCCACGGAATGGCAAATAAAGGAAACATAGAAGATGTAAGTCACGTGATTTCCTGTAAGAGTGTACACCATAATATTCTTTTAACTACTTCTGTCTTACTTCCTCTCTTCCATGTAGCTGTAGTTGATCTTCCTTTTAAGTTTTACTTCTTAACCTCAGGTAGTTACTAACTAAGAATATGATGGTGTAGTAGAGAGTGGTAAGTTAAAGAGAAATAGGGGACAAGACATGGATGGAGGTGAGAGTAGGCGATATCGTGTCATTGTAGAACTGACACATGTCTTAGCAAAAATTTTATGTATATTTTTTTTTTCCATTTTGCCTTTTTTAAAATAGGTATTATTAAAGCCCTACACTTCTCAAATGAAAAAAGAAATCTCTGGCAAGTTCGATCACTTGCAAAATTACGATCAAACGAGGATGTATTTATAACATATTAACTCATGACAAATTTATGTAAACATTTTTAACAGTAAATCTTTAGTTATATCATATGGAATATTGATATATTTATACATATTCGTAAATTATATTATTTCTTCTGAACTATAAAGTTCCCCTAAGGTAGTCTGCGATATTTTTAACATAGATGAAATGGCAAGTGAGTGGAGGATATGTTAAAATTTATTAGATTTAAAAATCTAGATTAACAAAAGCAAACATTGCATTTATAGTTACATGTTTACCAAGATATTTTCATTGGTAGATTGTTTTAAATTCGTCTACGGTAATGAATCACTCAGTAGAACTGAAGAACTTTATTTTGTTTGAAGGCTGAGGTAAATTTATCAATATCTTCTATAAATATTTAGAAAACCAATGCTTGAAGATATAAGGGAAAGAACCTTTTGTTTGTTCTTTATTTCGTTATTTCAGCTGTATTTAAATTCCTTTTAGCTATAAGGCCATATCAGGAGTTTGGGGTCTGTGTCTATGTAGTAGGGTAGGCTATGGAACTATTGATTGTCAACTATTTTATACTGTGTATTTTATGGAGTAAATTTCGACTGATACTAATTTAAATGGGTATGGTGTAGGTTGAAATGGTGAGGATGAAATGGTGAGGATGATTCATGGTATGTAAATATATAATTCGGCATTGCCTTGACGACTGGGGAAACCATGAAAAACCCCATGTCAAATTGTCCAGCCACGGGATTTGAACCTGGGACCTCCCGAATGCGAACGAGTTCAAGACGTTACCATCTCGGCCACCTCGCTCGGTTTTTGTCTTAGATGTGATTATCACAAGTAATTCAGCTAAGTAGTTCAAAATTATTATGTTATTATGAAAAAAGTTCGAATTTAAAATATCGGTATCAATAATATTAAAAACACAAAGAAAACAGAAACTAGTAAAGGTTGAAACTTCATACTCAGAGCCGGATTTATCATTAGGCCTCAGCCTAGTTACCCTACCGAAGATATTTCCAATACCTGCTTGGGGTATTTAATTTAATTTATAAAAATACAAAAATTTGATTCTTAAATTATTTTTTAAGTGTTGCCATTATACGATAAAATTAAAATTAAAATTCCTGAGAAAAATTGTCCGATCGACCGTCGCCCTCCGATGGTATGAAGAGGGGACGGCAAAAACCCTTGGGCCTAGGAGCGTCCAAACTTTAAATCCGGTTCTGTTCAAACTTTGAGAAATGTTACTTTCTTAAATGTGTAAGAAACATAAATTCCGGTAACATAAAATTGTACTATCTTTGCTGAGTATTTTATTTCTCACTTTTATGTTGCCAAACAACCATTTTGGGACTAAAACCAAAAGAAAATCATCACTTTCACACACTCTACTCCAAAAATCTGAGATATAATAATTTACTGCGCCCATAGGACTAAACATGTACCATCGTATTTTATCTCCTTTTAGATGCTTAAAGCGTATGATAAACGTCTATTTTTATCAACTAATACAAAGCCTATGACTATGAATAACGCATCTGAAGTGAGAAACTGACAATCATTATATCCAGGATAGAGAAAGTTATGTGACTGAATCACATTTTGCATTACTTTCGTACATATATGTACATACAGGGTGTTAATGAATAACATCGAAATATTTTACCTGTGTATAGAGGGGACATAGACAAGCAACTTTTATTAGAAGATCTTTGCTCTATGACGTAAAACGTGTATGCTACAGGGCATTAAAGTCATTACAATTTGATGCTCATAAGTCAATAATGAAGCGAAATACGGTTAATATTTTCATTAAATTGACTTCATGCCTTCTTATTGATTGATAAAAACCTGTTTCTTAATCATTAAACAACAGCTATATACAGTAATAATTTAGTGTTTCCATAATTTGCAAAATTTATAGACTAATCACATGACTGACCTCCACTGCCTTAGTTTTTTATTCATTTCTCCAGAACAACGAAGTTCCTTTGTTTTGATTTTTTTTTAATGTTTGAAGTCAGTGGTGGCCATGCCCTGAGAAAATCTATGCAGTAACAAGGTAAATTGAATCCATAGAGCAAAAATCTCCTAATAAAAATTGCTTGTCTATGTCCCCTCTATACATAGGTAAAATATTTCGGTGTTATTCGTTAACACCCTATATATATATACTCGTATATCGATAGCCTCAGAATTATTAAATGTGATTATTACAAATAATTGAACTATGACATTAAGTAGTTCAAAATTATTATGTTATTATGAAGAAAGCTCGAAATCAAATGTGTCAAATCTCATTCCATAGACAAGTGAGAAATGTTTATTTTCCCAGTGAAGTGTCCCTTAAATAATTCAAATCACGCTGACGGATGAACAAAATAGCCTACATGTTGCATTGGCCCGCACTAGATAGAGACTAGCACGAAATAGTTTCATGTTTACTGAATGGGCTGGAAACTTAACTGTAGGCATGCTCATACGGACATCGTTCGTGAGTACATTAGTGTATGAACACGTAAAGTAGTTATTTCTGGAGACTTGTGCAAATAGCATGTTATGAACATGGGCATGCAGTGAATGAATATACGTGACGTCAAATACCACATAATTCTTTTAACGTCGTTGCTTGTTTCTGGTGTACTAGTTCGTGACATATTATTTCCTAATTCTGGCACAACCCACACGCGATTCTGTACATTAGAAGCTAATGGACATAGTAGAAGTTATCACACTCTTTGTACACGGAGGTTTAAACATAGAATTTAGTACAATAATGCGAGCGATGTGGCCGAGATGGTAGCGTCTTGGATTCGTATTTATACTCCGTGGCCGGCCAATTTGACGGGGTTTTCTCAAGGTTTTCCAGTCTTAAAGGCAAATGTCAATTATATATTTACTTACCATGAACCTTCGCCAATACCCCATTCTGTCTCATGGTCAATAAAATTGAATGTCAGTTGCAATTAACAGAAATAATAGAAAACAGATATAGTTTTTTTTTCAAAAACACCATGAAATTTAATACTATGCAATGAGGTTCCTATTATTCCTCACTTAAATATGGTTAAATTCTGAGGCTATCGATATATTACATAACACATTGGTGTATATAAATAATGAAGAATGAAATCCACGAAAATAATGCACAATGTGATGCAGTCAGATAACTTTCTCTACTTTGGATATAGAGAATATTATTATCTCATTTCAAATACGTTACGTTATTTATAGCTGTAGTCTTTGTATTAGCCGAGAAACATAGACGTTTATCATAGGCTCTAAGCATGTGAAAGAAGATAAAATACGATGGAACAAATTTAGTCCTATGGGCGCAGTAAATTATTATGTCTCAGATGTTTGGAGAAGAGTGTGAAAGTGATAATCACTTTCTTTTGATTTTAGTCCCAAAACGGTTGTATGGCAACACGAAAGTAGGAAATAAAATACTCAGCAAAGACAGTACAATTTTATGTTACCGGAATTTCATTTTCTTCTTATTTCAACCCCTACCAGGCGTGGTGTGTACAAGCAATAGGATGCAAACTTCTAAATCCTCTACGAGCCACAAAAAGCTATATCAAGCGTTTTCTGAGATAATAGTTTGAGTGTGTGCAAATTCTACATACCTAGAGTTTGAAAATCGAAAGTCCTTCGTAAGATAATTTATAGGATAATTACAAAATACAAAACCCGGGCGACACCAGGCCTTTTAAGCTAGTAATAAAATAATAGTATATTGCGATACAAGTGCCGTAAGCGATGCATACGGATCGAGGAAAGAGTTTGAAAAAACGAGGCGCTCGCGCCGAGTTTTTTCAATTTTCCGAGATCCATTATGCGCTTACTGCACGAGTATTGCATGATATTTTTTGCACGATGATTATTTATATCAATTTAATTATATTAATTGTGATATTACCTGAAAATATTATGTATATACATTCTTGAAGATAGATGTTTATTTCAGAAAGTGATTCGCATGTGTTTGTTGTTATGGGAACCGAATATTTGTCCTGGGGGCCTTGTCCATAAAGGCTTGTATTATGATGTGCCGTAAGTAAATTCTTCCCGCACGGAAATTCTTACCGCACATAGCAAGAAGATTGCGTGTGGGAATGTCAACTTACGATCCACGGCAACAACATTCGTAAGTACCACTAATTAGTTAAGTCGTGCAAAAAATGTTAAACATCATTGTTCCTGCGCTCGTAAATGAACAGGTAGACTAAACCCGTTAAATCGAATGCAGCCAAATTGAGTATCTCAGTTGAGAGTCGAAAGCAAATCTCCATGGTAAACATTTAGCTAATTAAAGGATTCTTATTTTTCCGCTAATCAGCTAATCTGCAATGTTTGATTTTCCCTAATGGCCCTATCAGCTCGTTGATCATAATATTAATTAAATACTCCGGTTAGCAACCATTAAAACCTCTATCCTCTTGTGGCTGAAACAGACTGGATTGCTTACTACTGTATTACATTATGCTGAATTAACATAAAACTGCCATATCAAAAAATTAGCAAAAGATTAACAGTTTTTAAAAATAATCCAGTTTTGAATAAGCATGGACTCGCTCTCTTTGCCTCCATTTTACTTTATCTTTCCCTACTCATAGAGGATATATACAGGAAATATTAAAGCAACTAGGAAATTTGAAGTAATTGAAACCTCGGTGCAAGAACGGGACAACTCCCCTTTTGTCGTAAGCAATTTTTATAATACTGTATAAAGGGAATAAAAATGCGCTTCTTTTTGTAGAAGATAGATTTCTCTTCTCTTGTACCAACCTCTGTAAGCTTTAGAAAAGTTCGGTGGAAGAAAGAGATAAATACTGGAGATGACCCTATTTTGTACCCAGCACATTTTTATTAACTTCTGCAAGAAGGCAGCACACATCTCTTGATATAATAAACCCACTTGTTTTACATCAGTTTATGGCACATATAAGTAAAGCAGATGTGTAAAGCTGAAACTTGAGAGTGATTGAGAATGTGTTTTCATATTGCTTCTTAATTATTGCTTCTTAGTTATGTTTTCATATGAATGATAAAACTGATTGTCATATTTTGATATATAATTATAAGTGTGCATTTTTGAAGTAAAACTTCTTTAGCTGCGGAAGGGGTAAATCGGGAACTTGTGTCACGCTAAAACCGTCACGAAATTAGTGTCACACTCAAAACCGTCACGAAATTACTAGGGTGTTTCGGAGCGGACTGCACAGAAAACAATCAACTCAATGATTAGGAGTAAACAAAGGAAATTTTTCAAACCTATAAAAATTAAAAAATCCAAAATTGAAAAAATCTAAAAAACCAAAATTAAAGAATCCAAAAAATAAAAATGTCAAAGATCCAAAATTTAAAAAATCCAAAATAAAAAAATAAAAAATTCAAAGATAAAAAATTTAAAAAATTAAAAATCCAAAATTAAAAAATCCAAATTTCCAAAATTAAAAATAAAAAATCCAAAATTTAATAAATAATAAAATCCAAAATTTAAAAAATAAAAAATTCAAAGATCAAAAATTTTAAGAATCCAAAATTAAAAATTCAAAGATCCAAAATTTAAAAATCCAATATTAAAAAGTTCAATAAATCAAAATTGAAAAATCCAATAATCAAAAATTGAAAAAATAAAAATTAAAACAAGTTTTACTTCTGTCGCGTGGCGTTCCACGCACACTTTTTTTTAAATAAAATAGGCTATTCCTTGCACTGTGTGTATGTAACAATTTTCGACTGACAGTTCCATTAAAGTACATCTATTTTCATACTTCTGTGGGAAAATGATATAAGTACATTTTAAAATTTGCCGATTACTTGAAAATCAATGTATTAATTTTGTTGCTTTTGTGCCTACACACTAATCTTTAGCCCCTTTACCAACCTGTATAAATGATAAAATGAAATACCGTGTCTAGATTTTCGAAATTAGTTTTTTTTTTCCCTCCTGACACACTTTTAAAATGTGATTTATCCTCTTCTTACACCGAGTTCTTCAAATGCGAATCACAATATATTTCAAATAAATAATTCATATCTTAAATAAATCTGTGTTGTGTTCCTATACAGGATAGGCCTACACAGAATGTGCAGATTTTAACAGCGTGTTCCTTCTTCAGTTATCACTGAAGAGATGCTTTAAAAAAGGCCGGACATTTTCCATTTTTAAATACCTTGAAGGCAGAAGGGCAGGACCAATAGAAGGCTAGATTCTCCAAAACCAGATATCTTGCTACTTTGTGCTGAATTAGTCTGTAAAAGAAAAAAAAAATTCCATCAAAATGCGGTGCTATAATAGCAACATAGACGTAAAATATTAGTGACATAATCATCAGTAGGGGGCGGATTTCTATGACCTAAAAAATAGGATTTATGCATGCATTTATTACCTTAAAAAACATTGAAATGTGACCAATAAAATTTAAAATATAACGTTACTATTTACACATTATGTATATTTTTTTTAAGTTTCATTAGGCCTACAATTCATTTTATTAAAATATAATGTTAATTATTTAAAATATATGTAAGTAGCGTAGTGGTCGAGGCGCTGCGCTACAAACCGGAAGGTCGCGGGTTCGATTCCCGATGAGGTCGTTGGAGTTTTTCAATTGGCCTAATCCTTCTGGTGGCACTATGGCCCTGGGGTCGACTCAAATGAGTACCAGGAGCAATCCTGGGGGCAAAGGCGGTCGGTGCGTAAGGCTGACAACCTTACCACCTTCATGTGCCGAATGTCCAAAATCTGGGAGCCTCAACCTCCTGGAACCCTCTGGGCCTCCATGGCCTGTATAGGGATCACTTTACCTTTTTTATGTAAATTCTCAAAAAGTATCAGTATAATGAAAAATTTACAAAATATGATATGAAACTTCAAAATTTCTTTAATATGCACACAAATATGCCAAAAATATTACCTAAATATGCGTATTTATACTAAATATGCTACAATAGTTGAAAATTTCCTAAATATGCAGTTATATGCACAATAAAAGCCGTTCCATTTTCACCAGGATGCTTGAAATCGGGTTAAAATTAGTCGGAAACCTGAAATAATGCAATGGGGAAAAATATGACATGTCATAGAAATCCGCCCCCTATTTATCAGGTTTCCATTGAAGTGAAACATACGACGTGTCGGAAAGACGTCATAAGAACGTTTTGTGTTGTTTGTTTTGCTGCGTAGCACGTGTACGATCCCATTCTCGATTCACGTAGGATATTATTGTTTCTACACCAACTTTATAGGTTTAGCAAAATCAATTACGACGACTTATAATTGGTACAAACACTGTTTCCAATATCTCCGTGACTCGGATAACAACATTATGTGCTTTAATCCACAAGGTGACCAAAATTACGGCTTGCAGCCGTGGTGAAGGAAGGTTCGGGCTAGAGTCTCACTTTGGGCATGGGTGTGTTATATGAAAAAGAAGAAAAACAAGGTAAACGAAACTGTAAACCAAATAAAAGGCATAGGCTACGTTAAAAAAATACGATTCTTTAATCTGGGATTTAGATGAATGGAAGGGCAGTTCCTTTCGGCTCAATTATTCTTTCTGGAAAGTGATATGTTAACGAGGGAGAAAAAGATAAAGAAAGAGAGAGCGAGCGAGAGAGAGAAGGAGAGGAAGAAATTCACTAATTTTAAGAGTCCAGTCCAAAAGCTTCTGTTTTTAATTTATCGGAGAGTCAAATGAATTCATTAAGGAATGACCAAAGTGTTCGGAGTAATTTTCTTAAACGTGAAATTTTTACATCTAATTAAAATGTAATGAAAATCATTGATTAAAATGCAATGTTATTATTGTCATTTGTTTTTGAGATTATTAATGTAATTACTTTATTAATCAAAATTGAAATATATCTCCTTCAACAGATATTAAAATTTGAATCAGAAATTTTTATGTGAGGCTCTTTTATGCTTGCTTCACCAAATTTACATATGTATATTTTGATGTAATACTTTCTGTTAAAAAAAATTTAACCCGCAGAAATGAAAAGTTTCCAATATTTACCAATGATTAATCTAAACACTAAAAGAAATAATTAAGGCCTATACAGAAAATCTTATTAGAAATTTTATTAACATATCATGTTGTAAAGCACACTGTTTAAAAAACGCACAGCTGTGTCTATCTTAGGGTGGGAGAAGAAAGATTTTGAATATGGAAAAATAACACGGGAATTGTAACGGAGAAAACAAGCGATTAAAATTTGCCTGCACTGGCAGTCGAAAGCGCACTGAGCTTTAAAAATTCGGTCAGCAGCGCTTGTTCCACGAGTCGAAACGACACAATTTTGCACATGTAGCCTACATTTTGGGGTTTCCTTGATTTTTTGACACTAAGATTTAAAAGAATGGGGTTTTTAAATTATGGATCTTGGATTTTTTATTTTTTGGATTTTTTAATTTTGGATATTCGATTTTTTAATTCTGGATTTTTAGGTTTTTTTTTAAATTTTAGAATTTCGATTTTTAATTTTGGATTTTTTTATTTTTTTAGATTTTGGATTTTTATTTTATTTTGTATTTTTGTATTTTTATTTTTTATAATGGTGAAGGGCTCACCACGCCAGTAGCTCGAAGCAATAATAACCCCCCACTTAATGCCTGATACCTTTCCCCTGCGTGTTCCAGTAATTTTTTTTTAATTTTTTAATTTTTTAATTTTAGATTTTTTGATTTTTTAATTTTGGATTTTTTATTTTTATTTTTAGATTTTTAATTTTGATTTTTGGACTTTTTAATTTTGTATTTTTGGACTTTTCTAATTATGGATTTTGGACTTTTTAATTTTAAATTTTTTATTTTTTCATTTTGTATATTTAAATATTTTTAATTTCATTGAGTTGATTGTTTTCTGTGCAGTCCGTCACAGCTCCGCTACTTTTGTGACGATTTTGTTCGTAACGCAACTTTGGGTTAGCTCTCGATTTACTCCTAGCGCGCCTAAAGAAGTTCTACTTCAAAAATAGCTTTTTTACCAAAATGGCTAAATCAACACTTCTATCATCCCACAAGTCCCACTGTAATCATTCAATATATCGTTTCTTATAATTATAAGACAGTATCTCTCTGTTAATAAATATGATAATATTACGTTTACACTAGAATGGTGAAAATTGCCTACATCACCATTATGGAAACCATTATTTCGATTAATTGAAAATATGTGCAGATTATTTTGTATCAGTTGAGTATCCTTCCCAGCATCTTGCATTCTTTCTTCCTTTACTCCCTTCACTCCCTTCACTCCAAAATCATCTCTGGAATAATGATCTGGACGCTCCACTAAGTATTTAAGAAGATTAATTCTCAGACGTCTATTCCGCGTCCTGGAGCTAGATAGTCAAACAATATTCAGAATTTGTGAACCCACCCTCTCAGTAATAAGCTAATGATGACCTAAGTGCGAAAGGGAATATAGTTTACAAGCGTCCAAGATTTCCGTCGGCAATCTACCTGGCATTATTATGTTGAAACATTAAGTATACAATTTAAAACATAATTATTTTTTTTAATACCATTTCTGATTACACTAGGCCTAATCGTCCTTATACCACCGTTCACGAGTTAAAATAAGAGGAATATAATACATTTAAAATGTTTTTTATACATTTATGTTGGCGAAGTTAAAGCCATATAAGGCCTGTCCTTCTATTCCACTTTTAAAAATCTGATTTGCAACTCACATAACTTAATCTGCCAAAATAAAAGTTTGCCTATATTATCTTTGACATTCTCTTCGTATAAATTGATGCAAAAATGGAGAGAATGTCGTTACCACAATACATCGCATCCCCGAAGGATACACAACCCAAATAAAATCTGATCAGTTCACTCACGTAACTTTCAGTAGTTTCAACCTGATGCAAAACTTTATTGTTCACCGGGCAAGACTGAGTTTCTATAAACAGTGTGTGGCTTATAACTATCCTTCAGATTTTTTTGTTTCTAAATCTTTGTCAAATAAGTTTTAGCTCTTAGTATAATCATCCCATGTACAAAATTTAAACAAACTCATTAGAGCTGTTTTCGAGAAAATAGTAAATGTTCCCTATACAGGTCATGGAAGCCCAGAGGTTCCAGGACGTTGAGGCTCCAAGATTTTGGACATTCGGCACATGAAGGTGGTAAGGTTGTCAGCGTTACGCACCGGCCGCCTTTACCCCCCAGGATTGCTCCTGGTACTCATTTCTGTTAGAGGCTGTATTGACCCCAGGGCCATGGTGCCACCAGACGGATTCGGCCAATTGAAAAACTGCAACGACCTCATCGGGGATCGAACCCGCGACCTTCCGGTTTGTAGCGCAGCGCCTCAACCTCTACGCTATGGCGTACCCCTAGGGAAAATAGTGAAAAACGAAATTTTCTTAATGTAAAGTTCCCTTAAAAATAAGTGAAAGACGTAGCAAATCTTCATGTCACATCCTCAGAAGTATCTAACCCAAATACAAAATGTTGTTTTCATACGATTTTCCGTTCTTGATCTAGGCTGTTCACAGACAGACACACACACACATAGACACACATGTAGACAAGTTTCTGAAAATAGTATTTTGGGATTCAGGAACCTCAAAACATGTATTTGTCTTAAAAACTCAACTTCGAATTGCGGAGTCGAGCACAATACTTGCTCACCTATAGCACCCATGGTAGGGACAAAGGAAGTAAAATAGCTGTAAGATTACTAAACAAATTGCGACACTCGTGAGGAAGAAAAGTTAGAAAAAAATAGACGAATTCGAGTGTTTCTATTTCTGAGATGTGGGGTTCGCCGTAGCGTAGTGGTTAAGGCGCTGCGCTACAAATTGGAAGGTAGCGGGTGTGATCCCCGATGATATCGTTGGAATTTTTTTACTGGCCTAAGCCTTTTGGTGGCACTATGACCTTTGGGGTAGACTTAGCCTATACCACTCCATTAGAGGCCGTGGGTTTGAGCATGCTGACCACATGCCCCCAATCCTGCCATCTGCCTATGGCAGATGACGCAGCGGTCGGATGGAATCGAACCTGTGACCTTCCGGTTTGTAGCGCAGCGCCTCAACCACTACGCTACGGCGAACCCCAACTTACCTATTGAGGTAAGTAAATTACTCGTACGAAAACGATGAAATTCGCTACCGGTACGCTAGTTACACAGACATGCTTGCGTCTTAATAAATGCCATTAAAGGATCATTGCATAATATATTATAACTAGCTTAAAAGGCCCGGCGTCGCCCGGGTTTTGTATTTTGTAATATGAAATTATATTATGGAGGACTTTTGATGTTGAAACTCTAGGTCCATATATAATATGTATGTAGAATTCGAATTGAGGAAGAACGACATATGACACTCAGACTATTCCCTCAGGAATCGCTAGATATAGCTTTTTATGGCTCGTAGAGGATGTCAAGTGTTGCATTCCATTGCTTCTACACACCATGCCTGGGAGGAGTGCAAATAATAAGAAAAAGAAATTCCGGTTACATAGGCTAAGATTGTATTGTCTTGACAGAAAATTTTATTTCTCACTCTCATATTACCATACAACAGTTTCGGGGCTGAAGTAAAAAAGAAATTCAATATCACTTTCATTCTTCCCTCTCCAAAAAACCTGGGACATAATATACTGCGCGCTTGGGACTCAAAATGTTCCATCCCATTGTCTTCTTTTAGATGCTTAGGGCCTCTGATAAACATCCCTAGGCCTATTTCTCAACTAATACAAAGCCTACAGCCATGAGTGAAGTATCAGTGGATAGGATTTGTTACCGACTTCCGATATATATAGCATACTCACTGGCGCACACTTAAGTTGTCCCTGCAATACGACCGCTTATTCTACATCAAAATGTGAAGTGAGAAAATGATATTTTCCATGTCGAGGATAGAGAAACTGCTTTATTTTCGTGGATTTTATTCTTTAAGAATTATTTTCACAAATGTATTAATTACATCGATAGTATCAGAATTTGTTAAGGCCCAGTATTATAATATAGTTTCCAAAGCCCTATGTGAATACCGTAAACAATACTTTCGTTATGTAAACAATTGACAGCAAAACTCTCTAACTATGCTTCATTTCACATTTCCGACTTTTCCAATGGATTTTCCAAAAATTTTCTTTCATACAAACCTTGTCCTGACAATTAGGAACACAACAAAACAAAAATCAGTCAAATCGGTCAAACCGTTCTCAAGTGATGCGGCAACAACCATTTTGGTAATTCATTTTTATTAATATAGATACTGTAACTTGCAGTAGTGAATTTATCATAACGCAACGAAAGAAAATAAACAAAGACTTACGGTAGAATAGCAATTTTTGTATCCCTTCTAGAAGAAAGATCTCAAAGCATTTGGAGAGAAATATCCCATTAGAGAGAAGACGTCTAAGGAATTCGTATTCTGCTACTGACAAAACTTTGTTTAAACTTACACGTTATTACGTCGTCATCCTCTATCTCGTCAGCAATCAAAATATAATCTGATCAAAAGACACCGTCGTGGCAGTTTATTTAACTACTTCTCCCAAGTGTTTGATGATAGGAACGGAGGAAATGAGCAATTTCTTCCGAGGTTTCGCAAGTCGGTGAGATTACAACTGAGCAACCAGCCACGACGTTCAACGTCATTGATCAAACAGTTGCAATAAACTCACAAGAGTTTACGGTTTATCTTAAGTCGATTTACATCTTGTTACATGTCTTCATCGTCATCATATCACTTTCACTACCATAATACTATATCCTTAGAAAGCAGGGATGGCGGTTGAGACCAGGTAGGTTCCTTCGCCCGCAAGCACCTTCACATTTACAAGGGCAGGAGATTAGGACCAACCGTAATTTTCGCCCCATGAGTCACCTAGTCTACTTCAATCAGTCAATCTTAGATTTTTTTTAATATGTCATTTTGTCTTAAAGTGTTTATTATATTACTAGCATGTGCCCGCGGCTTCGCCCGCGATAATTATTTCAAGAATTAAAAATTGAGCATAATAGTTGAATCATTATATTTATTAACACCTAAATCGCGTGGAAAACATACCACGATTAGACAGCATTGACTGGTAAAAGCGACCTCAGATTCGAGTTCCTTGGTCCAGAAAACCTCTGTATAGTGAGTTTCGTCCAAATAAAACAGTGTTTGACCATATTTAGGGCGATCGCGAAAATTTTATTTTCAAGGTATGACAAAAATAGCTAAAGCCAATTACTGTAATTGATTTGACATTGAAATGTATAACTGAAAACCTATGTTTCGAAAACGCAAAAAAAAATGCACTATTTTGCCCGTTTTTCACTCATAACTCACGAACGAAACCTAAAATTAAAATTCCGGTTTGAGGTGCATTTTCCGACCCTTCAGCCCACCTATGTTTAACATTTCAGATCTCTGCGTTCAGTAGATTTCGCTGGGCATCGCGGACAGACAGACAATTAATATTAATATCTGTAGCTGGTACCCTATGATCCCCAGGTGGGGCGAAGGGGCCTCCAATGGAGGTTTCATTACCTATACTAATTTGGATATGCTTATTTTCCGAGAGAGGGTAGAGGGACAGGTGGTAAGCCCATCGCCTCGCAACCCCCCTCTGGAAACTAAGTATTTCTTGGACGTGAAAGGGCCGAGAAATTTTGTCCAGAGGCTCTAATTTAGGCTTGGAGTTCTTTTACAATACAATACAATAAAGGAGGCCGTGTATTGATACCTTCTCTAATTTGTCAAACTTCCATTTCATTTAATCCAAATCCATCTGATAAAACTGGCAACAATATGTTCTGTGATTTTGTTTCGATAATTCTGTGTAAAAAGGGGTTAAGTATACTCAAAAACATTTAATTTTTGGAATTTAGAATAAGAATTTTTCAAAATCCTTTCTTAGTGAGCACCTACATTATGAAGCGAAGGTACTGTCAAAATTCCAAGTCTCTACCTATTATAGTTTAGGCTCTACGTTGATTCCTGTCATTCAGTCAGTCAGTCAGGACAAAGCCTTTTATATATATAGAGATATCAATTCTACACATAATTACAAGAAAAATACACCAAACAATGTATAATTTACTTTAATAGGAACATAGGACTTGAAAGCAGTTTTATCGTAACTTTTATTTATGTATTTGTTATAAATGTTCCTATTAAAGTAAATTATACATTGTTTGGTGTCAATATTCTTATAATTATGTGTAGAATTAATATATAACACAAATTTTAAGATAAAATGAAATATTAAAAAAATCAAAGATTGACTGATTGAAGTAGACTAGGTGACTCATGGGGCGAAAATTACGGTTGGGCCTAATCTCCTGCGCTTGTAAATGTGAGGGTGCTTACGGGTGAAGGAACCTACCTGGCTTCAACCGCCATCCCTGCTTGCTAAGGGTATAGTCTAGCGTGGAAGGGAAACGGATGATAATAACTGCAGCAAGGCATTTAAAAATCATAACGCAAAAAAAAAGCATTTATGCCCTAAAAATACCAAAAAAAAAAGACAGAATTTCTTTAAAAATGACCAATAAATTACCCATTATTACTAACTTACTTACTCAATGGCAATAGACAATTCCTCAGCAAGCTAAAGGAATATTATCTATTTTATGGTACCCAAAGATTCATTGCCGCGCTTACCTCAGCCCGCCATGCAACCCTATTCTGTGCTAACTCCATCCAATCATCCTACTTCCCTTAAATCCGTTCTAAGATTGTCCTCCAACCTACGTCTAGGTCTTCCACGTGGTCTTTTTCCTTCGGGTCTTCCAGTCAATACATTTGAGATATGTCTTTCCTCCGCCATGCGTGCAACGTGTCCAGCCCATATCATCCTTCGCGATTTAATTACCCTTACTATATCCGGTGAAACGTACAGGTCATGAAGCTCGTCATTATGCAGTTTTCTCCAGTCCCCGTTTTCATCCCTCTTGGGCCCAAATATTTTTCTAAGCACCCTGTTTTCAGATAGTTTTTTTATAAGTTGATTTTAGAGAGGGATTTAATGGATGACAGTGTGTTAGATTTAAATTTACAGTATAAAACGCTCTTAGTTTATTAATAACGAAGCAAATGTATTAATACTACTTGGACAGCCTTTGCGAAAACAAAAATTCTGATACTCTAGATCTTATAGAACTTTTACACTCATATTATTAGCAAATTCACAATAATATTAGTTATTATTATTAGTCTTCTGTTTCAAAAGAATACCTTCTAATAGTATTAGTTATGAGTTCATGGCTCTAAATTATTAGTAAATATTGCTAATATTATTACCTAGGAGTAAAAAGTTTCATAGACTGCAGAACTAATAAAACTTACAGATAATAATAGGTGTTTTTCTATAAGTGTATTTGGACTAATATTTTATTCTCAAATCCATGTAATTCAGATTTCGTGACCTTAAAATTGTGGAAAATGAAACACTCCGATTTAATTATCAAATTAGAAAAAGCATACATACCGCTATCAAAGGACTTTTTGTCGTAACAAGTTTTTAGGATTTGAAGTTAGATTTTAGTACATAAGCCTACTGCTGTCTTGAATAAGAGCCTAGCAGATTATTTAATTTCTCAGAGCTAGATATTATTTGTTAGATTTATGAAGATGTATGTAGGCCGTGCTGCTTTGAAATAGTACTGACAAAACGACTAAGAAAGGAAAAAAACACAAATAACAATCCAGACATAACCACCAAATCATTCAGCTGACTAAGGAACTAATAATATTAGTAAAGCAATTTTATGAATAGTGTAGGCTACATATCTCTATGAAACAAGATTTTGATAACTAATGAATAATATTATTAGTTCTAATATTTTTAGCAAGTTCTATGTAACAGGGCCCTGGCATGCCCAACAAATTGTCCCTACGAAATGCCTCACTCAACTCTTACACACAACCGAATGACACAGTGAAAGACCTTCTGATATACCTGGAAATGAAATACAGTAAAACCTCTATATAACGACCATAGCTGGTTCCACGAAAAAGTGGTCTTTAAGAGGGGTGGTCTCTTAATAGGGGGAATGCATTTTTATGTCTTGAAACTGAAAATACAATAGAATAAATACGGTACAATACAGTAGGTGTACTATGTAACACACAGTTGATTATTACTTACTTTTACTGTATTTCAAATTGCAGCACAACAATAAGACACTTTAATCTATGGAATATATTCTATACGGTACTTGTATGCTGTCAACTGTAAGGTATTTCCCAGAACGCGAAAGGGAAACAGCCCAAAGCATTGTTCAACCATATTCACATTTCTGTCCACCACTCTTGTAAAAGTACTGTATTGAAAATTGAAGAGACGTCTTGCAGTGCCAACATCAGTATTTCTGTTTAAATGCTGATTAATGCCTACCATTTGAGTAAATATTCTTTACGATTTTGGTCGTTATAGAGAAGTTTAACGAAAATGAAATTCTGGTCGTTGGTCAGGGAGAGGGGTGGT